>WNWK01000927.1:42500-125000 GCA_009830355.1 Cherax destructor | reverse complement strand
GTTTGTTCAAGTATAATCAAATTACTGCGGCTGATAAGCATAAAAAGTAAAAGTATACCTCTTATTCATTGTATAGACAGCAAAACATTATACGGAGCATGGCTGAAATATAGCCACACATATGACGTGAGCGACGACTTCAAGACGCATCACGTTTTCTAAGTTTAAAAAAAAACAAAACTTATTAATATGCCGTACATAAACCTTGCAGACGCCAGGAAAATAATAGACATAATATATGAATGCAGGTGTTATACGGCACGCAAAAAACGAGCCACAACCTCTTTTGCAATTCTAAGTCGCCAATGTAATCTATTCCGCATACAAAAAAATGCATACGAAATAGTGCCTTTATGTTACAAAAAACTAATCTTTCTTAGTCCCGAATTCTTGTGAGAAATGTAATCTGTAATCCGATATAAGAGAGAAATAAAGAAATCCAGAGCGAGTGAATTTAATGAGAGGCAAAATAAATGATTCATGGTCGCCAGTACCAACGACACAAACCTGGAGGGTTTACTAACAACAATTGGTTAGTGCAGGAGCCGAGTCACCAGCTACAACCCTCCAGGTAAAGGGGAGGCAGAGTCCAGATAGTGAGTGAAGGATTCCTGGAGGAGGAGGAAGCTGCAGCAGCAGTCATGATGGGACGAACACAGTTACGCGTGACCTGCATCATGGCCTTGCTTACTATCGTCTGTATCAACACAGTTATATTCCTCTCCTCTTACGACCCCAGCCCTGTCACGCAAGGTGAGACATGTACCATATGACCACTACCATACCACCACCATTCCCACACTACCCCCATACCACTCCTCCGCTAACTCCCACACCATCCCCACACTACCACCACCCTCACATCACCACCACCACCCCACACTACTGTCAATGTTATAATTATGTATAGGTCATGTATTGTAAGTGTAACAACCAGTATAAGGGTTGGTAGAAAGGTGTGTACCTAGTGACACTATATTGTATTCCTCCGCACCTCTGTATGAGCTGGTCACTGGCGATCTGGACCTAGCATAAGTAGGACCTCAGGTTGACAAACGAAAATATTGCTACTTGATGAACCTATACCCAGAGCAACAACGTCTCTCCTTCTGATCATCCACTCTACCCACAACACACCACACTACTACACACCGTTACCACCATACACCATTACCACAACACACTACCACACACCATAATCACACACTGAGGGAAATAGGACTAACAACACTGGAGGAAAGAAGGGTCAGAGGAGACATGATAACGACATACAAAATACTGCGGGGAATCGACAAGGTAGACAGTGACAGGATGTTCCAGAGAGGGAACACAGAAACAAGGGGACACAACTGGTAGCTGAAGACTCAGATGAGTCAAAGGGATGTTAGGAAGCATTTCTTCAGCCACAGAGTAGTCAGGAAGTGGAATAGTCTAGAGAAAGATATAGTGGAGGCAGGAACCATACATAGTTTTAAGACAAGGTATGATAAAGCTCATGGAGCAGGGAGAGCAGAGACCCAGTAGCGGACAGCGAAGAGGCGGGGCCAGGAGCTGAGTCTCGACCCCTGCGAGTACAATTAGGTGAGTACACTATAATCAGCTGATTAAGCAAGTTATAATGGCTATCACCGGTTACTTATATTACACAAAGTTTGAGTATTTTCGCCAGAACTTTTGGTAATATATCATTGGGAATACCCAAACTGCGTATGCCCATCACCTAGATACCTCGACCTTGTGACACACCACTTTGACATTACTGAACGACAGTGTTGCCGAGAAGTATGATAGCTAAAATTTCGCCTATACAACGGATTGGGATTCATTGGCAAAGCAGGTGTTAATTCCGACTAGTTCCATTCTGATTTCTTCCCATTTATGCACAAACTGTTGTCTAATGGTCAACCATGATTTGACCCAAGAGAAAATCTCTCTCCTATACCATGTGCCACTACTTTCATCTGTGTGGGACTTTATCAAAGGCCTTACTAAAGTCCATACACACTATCGTATTCTTTATCTTGGTCTACCACCTCGAATACCTTAGTAAACTAGTAAATTCGTAAGACAAGAATGTCCCTTTGCAAAAATGTGCTGAGATTCACTGATCAAATTCTATCTTTAATGTAGCCTCGAACTGCATCCGCAATTATTCATTGTCAACTTTCCCACTGTTGATATTAGGCTGATTGATCTATAATTTTAAACCAAGAACGTATCTCATAACTTGTAAAGAGGTATCATTTGTCATTTTCCCTTTATCCGGTAAGATATACGTTCGTAGTGATCTGTTGAAAAGACTCCCTCAAGGGAGGTTCCTTGACGCTGATGAGGGGCGCTTTATCTAGGGTATTGGATCTGTGCTCCGATTCCCTGAATTGAGCCTGAATACCTTCCATCCCCATCCCCCACGTGCGCTGTATAATCCTACGGGTTTAGCGCTCCCCCATGAAAAGATTAGCTAATGATTTACTAAGTTCCTCCTTACATTTTTTTCAGAACTCTTGAAAACATTTTGTCAGGTCCTGGTGACTTATTTGATTTCAATCTGTCTAGTTGTCTAAGGACGAGGTCACTAGTGACTGATCTTATATAATTTATCCTAGTCCTGCGGTCACTGCACCAGCCAAAGCTGGTCTACGCCAGCCAGAGCTGGCCTACACCAGCCAGATCTGGTTAACATCAGCCACAGCAGGCCTACACCAGCCAGAGCTGGCCTACACCAGCCAGAAATGGTCTACACCAGCCAGAGCTAGTCTACACCAGCCTGAGCTGGCCTACATCAGCCAGAGCTGGCCTTCACCAGCCAGAGCTGGCTGGTCTACACCAACCAGAGCTGGTCTACACCAGCCAGAGCTGGTCTACACCCGCCAGAGCTGGTCTACACCAGCCAGAGCTGGTTTACACCAGCCAGAGCTGGTCTACACCAGCCAGACCTAGCCTACACCAGCCAGACCTGGCCTACACCAGCCAGACCTGGCCTACACCAGCCAGACCTGGCCTACACCAGCCAGACCTGGCCTACACCAGCCAGACCTGGTCTACACCAGCCAGAGCTGGCCTACACCAGCCAGAGCTGGTCTACACCAGCCAGAGCTGGCCTACACCAGCTGGCCAGAGCTGGCCTACACCAGCTGGCCAGAGCTGGCCTACACCAGCTGGCCAGAGCTGGCCTACACCAGCTGGCCAGAGCTGGCCTACACCAGCTGGCCAGAGCTGGCCTACACCAGCTGGCCAGAGCTGGCCTACACCAGCTGGCCAGAGCTGGCCTACACCAGCTGGCCAGAGCTGGCCTACACCAGCTGGCCAGAGCTGGCCTACACCAGCTGGCCAGAGCTGGCCTACACCAGCTGGCCAGAGCTGGCCTACACCAGCCAGAGCTGGTCTACACCAGCCAGACCTGGCCTACACCAGTCAGAGCTGGTCTACACCAGCCAGAGCTGGCCTACACCAGCCAGAGCTGGCCTACACCAGCCAGAGCTGGCCTACACCAACCAATGCTGGTCTACACCAGCCAGCGCTGGTCTACACCAGCCAGCGCTGGTCTACACCAGCCAGCGCTGGTCTACACCAGCCAGCGCTGGTCTACACCAGCCAGCGCTGGTCTACACCAGCCAGACCTGACCTACACCAGCCAGACTTGGCCTACACCTGCCAGGGCTGGTCTACACCAGCCGGAGCTGGTCTACACCAGCCAGAGCTGGTCTATACCAGCCAGAGCTGGCCTACACCAGCCAGAGCTCGTTTACACTAGTCTGCTATTCTACACCAGTTAAGGACCACCAACATCAAAGCATCTTTCCAGATGGGATTTTGACAAGCGAAAATATCGTGGCCATTTAAAAATAAATGCACTGCTCTTCACTCATGGATTGTGCCTGCCAGTTTGTTATGGTTTAAAAGTATGGCTCTCACGTGAGTTATTACTGCTATATTAAAGAACCAGTAAACTCGTAATGGTCATCCCGCATATCAGGTGATGGCATGTAGTCAGGTTACAGAATGGTAAAGTATGGCGGCTGAATGTAAATATGAAACTATCAAATCAAAAGAGGGTTTATCAACTGGTAAAGTCCCCTGGTGGACAAAACGCCTTCACAATAAAATGCCATAACCCACATTGTGTTATATTTTGCGGGTAATTAGGTTTGATTCAGATATGACAAAGAAACATCTGAATTATTGGGAATGCCTTCAAGTCTTGAACATGTACTCATTAGAGCGGAGGAGAGAGATACATGATAATATATACATGTACCAGGAAAGTACTCGAGGGCCTGGTCCCAAATCTGCACACTGCCATAACAACATACTGGAAGAGAGATATGAGAGGAAGTGTAAAATAAACCCAGTGAGGAGCAGGTGTGCGGTGGGGACAATAATGGAGCACTGTATCAACATCCGGGGTCCAAGACTATTCAACATCTTACCAGAAGATATACGAAACATGGCTGGAACAAGTGTAGAAGCCTTCAAGAGGAAACTGGACAAGTATCTTCACCAGGTGCCAGATCAACCAGGCTGTGACGGTTATATGGGGCAGCAGGCCTCCAGCAGCAACAGCCTGGTTGACCAGGCAAGCACCAGAGGAGCCTGGCCCATGGCCGGGCTCAGAGAGTAGAGAAATACTTGAAATTCTTCAAAGGTATATCAAAGAGGTAGCTTCAGTGGGAGCATAGCACCAGCTTTGAAGAACAAATGGTTATAATTATGACTAATTTTTAAAGGGGTGGAGGGGTAAGCCAGCAGAAGGCCTCTGTCAGATGACCAAAAGCTCCAGTGGTGGGTTATCACATGACTAAGACCCGCCTCAGGAAACACTTGTCTTGTTTCCTGACAAACCTTAGCTAACCTAACCTTTGAAGAACAAATAGGTCATTAAAGTAGCAATTCACCCATACACTAACATCTTAAATACTGTACTTGTATCCCTAAAATAAAGATTGCAGTAAATTCTTAGGATACATATATACACGAGGAAAAAAGGTGAGTGGTGCACTGAGGAGGTTGTGGAGACAAAGAACTTTATCCATGAAAGCAAAGAGGGGGATGTATGAGAGTATAGTTATACCAACACTCTTGTATGGGTGTGAGGAATAGGTTGTGAATGTTGCAACAAGGAGAAGGCTGGAGGCAGTGAAGATGTCGTGTCTGAGGGCAATGTGTGGTGTGAATATAATGCTGAGAATTCGTAGTTTGGAGATTAGGAGGAGGTGTGGGATTACCAAAACTATTAACCAGAGAGCTGAAGAGGGGTTATTGAGATGGTTTGGACATGTAGAGAGGATGGAACAAAATAGAATGACTTCGAGTGTATAGATCTGTAGTGGAGGGAAGGCGGGGAGGTTTTGTGTGCGAGGGACTTGGACTTCTAGCAAGCGTGTGTGAGCGTGTTAGATAGGAGCAAATGGAGATACGTAAATGATTTTTAGGACTTGCTGTGCTGTTGGAGTGTAAGCAAAGTAACATTTATGAAGGGATTCAGGGAAACCGGCAGGCCAGACTTGATTCCTGGAGATGGGAAGTAGGGGTGTTAATGTTGCAGTTGTATAACTGTAGTGTAGGCATGCCTCTGGCAAGACAGTGATGGAGTGAAAGATGAAAGTTTTTTCTTTTTCGGGCCACCTTGCCTTGGTGGGAAACGGCCGATGTGTTAAAAAAAAAAACATACATGTATATACACTGAGGGATACACATTCAGGATGTATACATTGTGCTGGGTATAGTCACCACTACTAGCATGAACAATACACACAACTACTAGCATGAACAATACACAAGACTACTAGCATGAACAATACACAAGACTACTAGCATGAACAAGACACGACAAAACTATTAGCATGAACAATACACGACAAAATTACTAGCATGAACAATACACGACAAAACTACTAGCATGAACAAGACACGAAAAGACTACTAGCATGAACAATACACGACAAGACTACTAGCATGAACAATACACGACAAGACTACTAGCATGAACAATACACGACAAGACTACTAGCATGAACAAGACACGACAAAACTACTAGCATGAACAATACACAACAAAACTACTAGCATGAACAATACACGACAAAACTACTAGCATGAACAATACATGACAAAACTACTAGCATGAACAATACACACAACTATTAGCATGAACAATATACAGTGGACCCCCGAGTTTCGTAAACCCCGGAAATCGTACATTTATGTAAGTATAATATTGTAAGTGCTTGTGGAAAAGTATTTTTGGGGGTCTGAAATAGACTAACCTACGTGACATTTTTTCTTAAGGGGGTAAATTCGTTCGGTAATGGCACTTCAGCAGACTTCAGGAGTGAAGTTTTTACGAAACTCAGGGGTCCACTGTACATGACAAAACTGCTAGCATGAACAATATACAAAACTATTAGCATGAACAATATGACACAACAAAAATACTATCACATAATGTTAAATTAATGTGTATCAATTAAAAAAACATTAAATTAGCAATGATAACAGACCCTCCCAAAAGTTCCTTGAGGTCTCTACAGGCACCCCTGCAATAATTACAAAAACCCTATATCAGAAATAACAGGTGAAGATGTGGGCACAGTTAAAATGTGTTCTACAGTCAGCTATATGCCACAAGTCACAAAAATTGGGGCAGGAGTATCTGTAACCAGGTGGCTGTGGGTGAGGTGTGCATGTGATCCTTAAAAGTGCTGATTTGTTAAAGAGTGCCATATACCTACATCCTACTGAACTCTATATAACTTGTATGTAGTGCCCACCAGGCTCATCACTTTCCAAGGACAGAGTGATTTATGTGGTGCATGAAATCACCGTAATGAAGAAATTGGCTACAGAGAAAATTAGTAATAGCAGCCTTCACCTCAGCCTCTGCCCGTTCATTTTGCGGTTCCTAATCAGTCTCATTAGACAAGTGCCTTGGGATCTCCAGTTCTGGCTCCTTCAAACTCATGGCCAGCTATGAAGTGCCTTCATTGGAATACCAGCAATTTGCCTCTGCAAAGTAGTCTTCCCACAAAACTGTGCTGTCAAACTCATGTCATGCCTTGCCTAGTGGGTTCTGCATGTAGCTTCCCATGAATATAACACTGCTTGACCATCCAATTCTCTCCTTGACAATATCTTAAGGTCTGAGATATTTGATAACATCCAAACACTATCAAATTTTGTGTAGTATTTTGTTTGGCTTTCTACTGCTCTTTGCGATACACTTAAAAATAATAATATCCATCTCCATACATTTCCTGTTATACCCACTGATTTCATTTTATGAGTGTTCTCCCTATGGTCACTAATGCTGAATGCTTTAGCATAATTGGGGTAGATCACACCTGTTTTGCTTCTGTCATAGTGACATAACAGTTGTGAGAGGCAAGCTCTTCCTGCTCTAAAACAATGACTTAAATGTGTAGCTTGTTCGTTTCCATAAAATCACTGCTTAACATCCTAGCACCCTTTCAAAAGATATTTCTGATGTGTGATGTTAGCACTACTGGCCAGTAATTTTTTTGCCATTGTGCTTCTGCCTCCTGTGAAATAGTACTGGACTGTGTCTGGACATTTTAAAATTTATTAATATTAACTGAACAGTGATTGGTATCTCTGTCCAGACTTACTGATGGACCCAAATGCTCCAGTGATCCTTGTCGCTGATGATGGTGAGGACAGACCTGGAGCGTTGCCCCAGGCACCACCACCAAGAGAACAGCAGGCTGACAGAAACACACACTTCAACACTAGCTGGTCTTCAAAGAAGCGTGTGCATCTAATGTTTAGGTCAATGGCTAACAAGTTGGTGGTGCACTCCTACGACCAAGGGGGTGGTGAAGTGGCCTCTGAAGCCCTCAACTTACTCATTAATGAAGTCTTCTTCCTCTACCAACCACTCTACAAGTTAGCTGCTGAGAAGTCCAGTCCTGAAGTGAATCTCCTTGATATGGATGAGGTAAACTTTTCTCATAATCCACTCTCTTACAAATGAATAAATTGTACTTTCAAAATGTACATATGTAATTGTTACAAAATTAGACAACATTTATTTTGTACATTTTGAAAAGCTGCTGTTATGCAGAACTTTCAGGCAGATTAAAACCAGAATTTTAAACTACCGAACATTTGTATAGGTGAAGTAAGAGTATTTGAATGCTAAATTTAATATACGTAATGTCTGAAAATAATAATATTAAATGTAATGATTGTTATAAGTAGCAAAACTATAGGTACGTATATTAAAACAGAATTGGTAATATGAAGAGAGTAATAAAAACCCTTATTGACAATTTTAGTTATAATAATTATAGTAGTGACATTAAATGCATCAGTGTATGAATGGTGACCAGGTGGAGTCTGGAGAAGCAGGCCACATTACATATGTTTGACACTTGTAAGTGATCTACGTAAATTTGCATTAAATTCAGAAGGCGTTTTTCACAATATTTTTGAAGTAATTGGAAGATAGGGAACTTAGTAAACTCTAAGTCTCAGCTTTTTAATTATTATTGTATTGACAGCCATACTCTTTTACTAGGAAGGGATATATCAGTATTTTGCCAATACTGATACTCAATTTTAGGTCAGTACCAATACTGTCAAAATTAGCCAATACCCACCAATACTTTGTCAAATCCCTATTTATTACTTTCATATTCACTTACCAAACTAATATTAATGCTGCATCTGTCAATCACATGAAAGATTTTTTGTGACCGAGAGCATTAACTTGGTATTTCCCATTACTGCCAGTAACACAGGCAGGAGTGAAAACCTTAACTATGTAGGGATGTATTTATTTTCACTTTGTGAAGTATTAAACCCATGTGGATTATTCAGCATAAGGAGTAGCGGAAGCTCAATCCTCCTCTCTGTTAGACATACTTGCTACTTTACCTCTTTGTATTTGCTGATTATCCAACTTTGTGTGGTGGTGGCCAGGCCAAAGGTGGGGTGGAGTGGCTGCAGCAGGTTTTCAACTGTTCACTGGCACAGCGGAAAGATCTTCTACACAAGCCCTTCCTTTGGAAGTCACACTCAGTGCGCTATACCTACACTACCCAGTGTCACAGCCACAAGGTAGGAACAAAAGAAAAACATAAACTTAAAGCAATGATATGCCAGGTTTCTCTGTATACATTTGTCAATTATTATTAAAAACACAGAAGAGACATACAGTGCCTTGGGAGTGGTGGGGGAGATCAGGTTTGATCTTGGGAAGGGAAGAAGTTACTAATTCTTTGAATCAGGGACCCTTTACCACCATCAAGCAACCCATTTTAAGGATTAATGGGCTCAAGCTCCCCTGTACCTTTCATGGGTTCTCAGAGTTCTACTCCCAGAGCCCGGCCTTGGGCTAGGCTTGTTTGGTGCTTGGCTAACTTTCATTGTATTTTATTGACAGTGACCATGAAAGTACGATAGTTTAAGAAAATTTGACATTGAAAATTATGTCTTTAAAAACAATTTCGTTTATTTTTTCAGTATCTTATGATTTTTAAGTCTCAAGATTAAAATCCTGGCTTAAGCCCTCACCCAGATTGAAATCCTAGTTGCTTCACTAGATTAGAGGCAATTGTGTATAGTAAAATAATAATGTAATGTGATACAGGTAAACCTGGGGGAGTGTATAGAGCGTGCTTGTACCCAGCGCAGATTTCGCGCAGTTTATACTCCTCGACTTGGTATGCCACACATACACCAACTCTTCAAAGAATACACCAAGTATCTTAAGGTGAGTTACTCAACTCAAGCACTTTTAATATACTGTACAATGTTAAAATTTTATACTACTTTACAGTACTTAAATTTGTGAATGAGGTGTTATCAAAAAGTTCCTGCACTCATTTTTTCATGCACTCCCTGAGTGAAATATGGTGGCAGCAGGTACAACAGGTTAGCCAGGATGGGTCCTGGCCTAGGGTTTCTCCATGTAGTGACCCAGCATAGTGACAGCAGTACACTCTTTTGTGAAATAGTGTGGCAAGTTTCAGTGCAGTCGGTCACCTCATTAAGGTTAGACATAGCGTATTGTGGTCTCAATTACAACATCTCTGAATCAATTGGAAGATAGGGGACCTTTCGATGCTTCAGGCAGGGAGTTCCAGATTTTCAAGTCTTTTATGCACATTTTATGCACATTTTTTGTGCATATTTATGCACATTATGCACAAGGAGGAGGTGGTTAATATACTAAATGCAAAATTTTTATTAGTCAACTGACTAATGATCATTATCTCTCTGGTGTTGCAACGAGGTCACTGATGTAGTGAGAACTTAAGGTGTAATGTGTTTCAGGTAGTGATGGTGTTGCGTGATCCTCGGGCAGTGCTCAGTGCTCGGCGACAGGCTAAACGTTCTAACAATATAAACGACCTTATAGACTTCACAACAGAGGTTTGTATTTAACTTGACTAATACCACATTATAACTACTGCATAGGTCACTTTTATGAAAATTTGATGTTTCTTAACTAAAAGCTATATTCAATATAGTAACATTTTAACATTACATTTTTATTATAAATACCTGTATAATTATTAGACTGCACAAATTTATTTGAGCTCTTAGTAATATAGTATTGTATTTTATTATATATATACATGTATATAAAACAGTAGACACTGTACCTTCCACCTCCAGGACTCAAGTCTGGCTAACCAGTTTCCCTGAATCCCTTCATAAAATTTTACCTTGTTCACACTCCAACAGCTTCTCAAACCCCAAAAAACCATTTGCTTCCACTCACTCCCATCTAACATGCTCAAACATGCCTGCTGGATGTCCAAGCACCTTGCACATAAAAGCTCCTTTACACAGTATATAAAGGTGAAAAAGATAATGTGTTTGTGTGTACAGGCATCAGAGCTGTGTACCACCATGGCTGCTGACATAGACCAGGCCAACCTTATGCGCAAGTATTACAAAGATTCTGTCATGGTAAGAACACACTTTACCATCTACATATAGCAGTCTCACAGTTTGTGCTTCGTTTAATCACTCCTTAGTTCTGTTTTGTTGGTACAGTGGTCTCCCGAGTAACGAACACCCCGGAAATCGTACAATTATGTAAGTATAATATTGTAAGGGCTTGTGGAAGTGTATTTTTGGGGGTCTGAAATAGACTAACCTACGTGACATTATTCCTTAAGGGAGTAAATTAGTTCGGTAATGGCACTTAAGCAGGCTTCTGGGATGAAGTTTTTTCGTTACTCGGGGTCCACTGTATTTTCTAGACTTATTGATCAATCATAAAATTTATGTGTAATTATCTAATTGGAGCTTAATAATACATTTTTGGCTTGCTTCCACATAAAATTGAAATTCTGTATTTTTTTTTTTTTTTCAAATACGTATACAGATTATGCTTCCAAAGTAAGGGATATATGTTAATTTACAATTCGTACAGTAGTAACGATTTAATGATATTTGAAACAGTTTGTTTCTATAAATGGGTAACTTGGTACATATACACAGTACACAAATACAATTACAAACTTGTAAATGTGAATACTGACATCAAGTTTTTCATGCAAGTAAATGCAAGTGCTGTTTTTAAAAGCCACTTGTCCAACACCTATTAAAAATTAGGACACTGCATGCCATGACTCGTGTTGTTATTATTGTACAGGTGTTGCGTTATGAACATCTATTACTGCACCCATATGAAGTCCTCTCATACTTGTATGACTTTCTGGGCCTTCAAGTGACTGATGATCAACTTGAACGTGTTGTCAGAATACTCCGACTAAATCGACATGAGCAGCTACTCTTAGAAATAACAAAGGTTAGTTAATAGAGCTTTTAATAATCTAACCTGAATAAGGTGCAAAAGACTGGTGGTATGCCAGCAGATAGTAAGGCAAAGGCACTCAAGACAGAGCTAACTTTTATTAAAACGGTTAACTCAGTGTGAGCTTTATCAAGTTAAGCCTCAATTTAATGGACTAAAAGTGGGCAGCAGGTAGCCAGGAATGGCGATTATGGTGGACAGATGAGATTGTTATAATGTGCTCCCTCCCTCCTGTTCCTCTTGGGACATCCCCTAAACCACCTATCCAACCCAAATTTATACATACTCTTTGTCAAATTGTCATGCTTTATCCTTTCTAAATGACCAAACCATCTCAATATTCCCTCCTCTTCTCTCTGAATCATGCCTTCCATGTTTCCACACCATATACTACTAGTAGTTACTATGCTTCTTATTCTCTGTATAATATTCACACTACACACTGACCTCAAACATGGCATCTCTAATGCTTGCAGCCAGCTTCTCGCTGTAGCATTCATACATGAAAAATAACTACTACTGGTAAAAGTTTAGTTAGAAATTTACGTACTGTAATGTGTAGGATAACAAATGGTGTAATGTAAGGATGGGTTATACACCAAAGTCCTGCAACATTACATTACTGTCAAATCACCTGGAACACATTACCAGCTGACCTGATGTTAGGATTTAAATTCTTAAAATAACATTTAATCTCTCAGATGTGGCAGCTTGACTTAACCTTGCAAGAGAGCCGAGCAGTTGATGAAGGTTGTGACATTTACTATGAGAAGTTGGGATATATATCTGTACCAGAAACTGTCAACCCCAAAAACAACTACTTCATCACATGGGATCAAGCTAAATTACTGGAGGATATACACAGTAACAGAGTTTTAGCAGTGAAACAAAGCCTCTTAACAGGGTGAGTCAATAACTGAATGAGCAAAATGCCAGAGAAAATATTTATCAAATGAAAGTTATATGGGCTTCTAAACCACAAGAGTGAAATGTAAAAGTCAAATTAAACAATGAGGATGTACTTACAGGTATACGTAATTCTAATTATTAAACGCTAAAAGAAAAGATGGCTACTGCAACTTAAAAAGAGAAAGTTTCAGGTGGTTTGAGTACAAAACTTTGGTATACGTATATCAATAAGTTAAAATAAAAATAACAGTGATGTGCCAGCCACTTGATAATCAAGTTTCTGTAACTAAATCTGCCATTAAACTAGTGGCTAAGAATTACTGAACTCTAAACAACCTCTTTAGAATTATATGATTATTTAGCAGCTCAAGTTAGTATTAATCTGACATTTATAAGAAATTTATATATAAAAACTTTAAATACAATATTTTCTTTTACTGTACTTGTCTCATAATATTGTACATACATCATACTATGATAAAAGTGAAATACTGTATAATATAAAAACAAAATATTAAAGTTTGAATAATTAATTAAAATCAAATGTCATTACCAAAAATTTGATGAAGAATATAACCTCAGTGTTGACTCAAAGAGAAGATACTGTGTGCTACATTCACTCAAAATTAAACAAAAAATATTTTCAATAATAAAAGTTAACGATGGAACTTAAAAAAAATATTTTGAGTAATAAAAATTAACAATGGGACATCATGAGCATGGCACTACTCCTGTGACTACAAATTGCTACTGGAATTTAAATGAAGTAATTAAAAACATAGATACAGAATTTGGTTGAAATACAGTGGTACCCCGAGTTTCGGCCATAATTCATTCCAGAAGGCATTAATTTTATGTGCTGTTACCGAACAAATTTGTTCCCATGAGGAATAATGTAAATTAGATTAGTCCGTTTCAGACCCCCAAAAATACACTTACAAAAGCACTTATAATAATACACTTACATAATTGTTCAAGTTGGGAGCTGTACGAAACTTGGGGTACCACTGTACTAGTCCTCTATGTTTGGTTAAAGGAAAAGTAGTCAGCAGTCATTCTGATCAATTTTCCACACACAATATTATAGGAACTTTCTTACAATTTCACTTCAAAGTCCCTAAAGTTTCTCAGTCATTTGTATGAAATATTAACCTTACATAGAAACTACATTAATAAACTTACAAATGACAATAAAATGCAGCAACTAGTACAGTACAGTATATAATTTTAAATACCATTCACCAATGTGCTCAATTCCATTTTTTTTTCTCTGTTTTAGAGAAATTTTAAACAAAAATAATATCAGAAATCTGAGTTCTGGGTAAATGGACAAAGGAAGGAGACAGTAAGTGAGAATTAAAGCCAAAGATGAGAGCTTTCATTCTCTCTGCCTAAGAAACCTTTTGAAAAGTAAAACTCGATATAACAGATTTTTTAAGTACAGTACGTAACAGCAAAATCTGCTGAGTAAATTGTATGTATGTACTTCTAACTCTCTTTATTTCCACTGTTTATTGCAATATATCTGTAAATTGTGTACAGTACTATATGAGGTATGTAGTAGAATACTTGAGTTATTTTTCCCATTGTTTTAGCATTAGTCTGATTTAAGTGACACTAGGACACTACCATACTGAGAGTTTACTGTACATAATAAATATTGCCAAGAAAGTGCATCTGAAGAGATTTTATGCAATTAAACCCCATTAGACTCTCATTGAACTTTCTATTTCTTTTTGTGTGTAGATTGCATTTTCATAATTTTTTTGGACCTATGTTTGACCAAAGTGCTGCAAAAAAGCATTTAACCACTTTGCATGTCTTATACACAAAGTTCCCAACCCAAAAGAAGCTAAAGATCCATTGAGCTTTTCTTGTTTATTGTTATATAAACTCATGTCTATATTTTTTATACAGATGAGAGGTTATAACACAGTATAAGATTTATATGCAGTATATGCACTGAAAGTATGTTAATATTACTACACACTTGAGTGATCACCTGAGAGAGATTGAAATTTATAATAAAAGAAACAAAATTAATGCCTTTTATTTTAAAATGAAACCTTTGTGAAATACAATTGCCATGACTGATGTTTCAGTGTAATCATATGAAAAATAATGATAGTGTATAATGATAGTGTATACTGTATACCAGGTGCCCCTAACCTGTGACCCATGGACTGCATGTGGCCTTTCTAGGAAAAGAATGTGGCCCTCGCATGAAATTATGAATTCGCTTTTATGTAGGTTCCACACAACACGGTTTCAACAAAACCGTGCGGCTCTCATCACACACTTGACCATCAAATGTAGCCCACTTGTGTAGGAAGGGTGAGGACCACTGCTGTATACAACACATGGCAAACATTACTTTTAAAATGTTTAAATCTTGTTCTGTTAATGGTTCTGGGGATCACTGGCCCTGCAGCTACGTCTCTTAAATTAAAAAATAAATATTACAGGAATATGATCTATGAATCCTTTCACTGTCAACATCCCCCAAATTGAAAGCCACTTGTGTTGTCATTTTTTGAAAACCCAAAAAAAAAAAAATATTATCTTCTAAAATGGAACAGAATATTTTTCTAAAGGCAATGACACCCAAAATGCAAAATATGATGTAATCCTTATGAAATTAAGCAGGCATGAAGTTGGAGGTAGGAAAGTTTATTCAAGTATAGGTACACATAAATACGTACAGATACATAAATTATCATACATAGCAGCACATGTGTAAAATACCTAGGAAAACTCCAAAAAAGTCAAACAAAGTTACTTATTTCAATTGGGGTCCTTGGAGACCTCAACGAACTTCACACATCAGAGATTTCGTCCACTTTGAGGACTATTTTAAACCAATTACAGTGCTCAAACTGACCCAATTTCTGCTTATTTTGTTTGTATGCTTTTCATACTTTCCATTGATCACAAGAAAATGCCCATTCAATTATCAGAATTATCCTATAAGTGCCCAGAATTCAGTAATTTGACCAATCTGACACTACTTTCCAACAAAATCCATTTTATAAACAGAATCCAAAAACAAACATTGTAGGCATTTCATCCTATAGCTCGACTGGTACTGCCCTAAGCTGCCCACTGAGGTCCGGGGTTCAATCCCCGGTATGGGTGGAAACATTAGGACGTGTTTCCTTAAGACACCTGCTGTCCATGTTCACCTAGCAGTAAAATAGGTACTTGGGTATTGGTCAACTGGTGTGGGTTGCATACTGGGGACAAAATTGCCCTAATTTGCCCAAAATGCTCTGCATAACGAGGGGCTTTCTATATAGTATGTCCCTGATGTCAGATAGGTCTGTATACCTTATACATGTACAGTGGACCCCTGAGTTACGTTCACCTCGGAAATCGTACAATTATGTAAGTGTAATATTGTAAGTGCTTTTGTAAGTGTATTTTTGGGGGTCTGAAATGGACTAACCTACTTGACATTATTTCTTAAGGGAGAAAATTCGTTCGGTAATGGCACTTGAGCAGCCTTCTGGAATGAATTATGATCGTAATTCGGGGGTCCCCACTGTACTTGTAGAAATAATTCTACTAAATCTCCAATCCCACTCTCGCTGTAATATTAAATAAGGTAAATTTCTTCTCGACTATAGGATCAAACCTTGTCAGAAAAATCCCAAACTCCAAAGCCAAAAACAGGGATTTTATTACAAATAATTACCTAAACTCCCTACATATACTATCTCTCTCAACAGCTACTTCCTCAGAGGTAATATCAATGATAATTATGTTAAAAAAATAAAGTAGGAAATGAAGCTAATATATCAGCACTCATATACTGTATAAGAAGGCTGCACATATTACAACTACCAATTGTGGTACTGTTTAATATACAGCCTCTCCTCACTTAACGACGGAGTTCCATTCCTAATACTGCGTCGATAAATTAATTCATTGCTAAACGAGGAGCATACTATAATGGTAGTAGGTTTATGTCAACCATCTTTGATACTGCTTTAATGTCACCCTTGCACCATTTATAACATTTTTAGTATACTGGTACCCCGAGTTTCGTACTGTTCCCAACTTGAACAATTATGTAAGTGTATTATTGTAAGTGCTTTTGTAAGTGTATTTTTGGGGGTCTGAAATGGACTAATCTAATTTACATTATTCCTTATGGGAACAAATTCGTTTGGTAATGACACTCGAACAGCATTCTGGAATGAATTATCGACGAAAACCGAGGTACCACTGTACTTTACTACTACTAATAATAATTATAATTTATTTCAGCATAATAGTACAATGTTCATACAGAGTTGGGTGACATTTAGTTGTACATACTATAGAACCCCAATGGATATAAGTCACTCTGTCTGACTTTTTTGAGTTATCCTAGGTTCTTTACACATTCTGCTATGTATGAAAATCTATGCAACTGTATTTGTGTTAACCTGAATAAACTTACTTACTTACATAAGTGCATATAAGTGTACAAGTGTTTATCGCTCCGTAGGCAGCCAGACTCTCGTAATAATGTTGGTAGAATTACCAACACTATTACTAGAACAAGTGCAACTAATGTCACATTTTATTGTGGCAACGTTTCGCTCTCCAGAAGCTGCTCCTGGAGAGCTAAACGTTGCCACAATAAACTGTCACATTAGTTGCACTTGTGTCCCTTCCCCTAGCAGCCAGAGACTACTAACTAAACCAATTTACTTGACTGCGTACCTTAATTAACTCACTTCTTTTTCTTGTTGGGGTTTCTAGGGCCGTTGAGACCGTACGCCGTATCGAGCCCCGCTTTCCTCTGCTCGTAAAATAAACCTTGACCAAAGTGGAAGAAAGTTAAGATAAGATAACATTTTCTTGGGATTTTTAACCCCAGAGGGTTAGCAACCCAGGATAACCCAAGAAAGTCAGTGCGTTAACGAGGACTTTTTGTCTTATTTCCATTGTGGTCCTTCTGTCTTGTCCCCCAGAATGCCACCCACACTATTCCACTAACACCCAGGTACCTACTTGCTTGCTAGGTGAACAGGGACAACAGGTGTAAGGAAACCCCCAGTGTTTCATCCCCTCTGTCTCCGTTCACCTAGGAAATAAGTAGGTACCTGGGTGTTAGTGGACTGGTGTGGGTGGGTGGGGAACAAGACTGAAGAGCCACAATGGAAATAAGACAGACAGTCCTCGATAACACACTGACTTTTTTGGGTTATCCTGAGTGACTAACCCTCCCCGGGTTGAAAATCCCAACAAATCTTATCCTATATCTGGGTGCACAACAAACCAGCATCTCAGGCTAACGTTTATTGTGAATGATACCTTCAAGGACCCCAATGGAAATAAATCAAGGACCCCAATGGAAATAAATCAAGGACCCCAATGGATATAAGTCACTGCCTTTTGTTTGCGGTTATCCTAGCTAATCTACACATATGCTAGTATATATAATAATTTATGAAACTATTTATGTGTACCTGCCCCTGAATAAACTTACTAAAAATCCCTGAACCAGAATGAACGCAACTCTGTAAGTTACAGCAGGTACTGAAGTATTTACAAGTTGTGGCCCCGGATACAGCAGCAGGATAATACCCTCAATACTCAAAGGATAATTAAATAATTGACAGTGATAAAATATAAATATACATTTATATTAATTACAAAAGCAGGATGTTTTTTATGTTGGTTGCAGGTAATACAATTCACGGAAAATACAGAATAATAATAATAATAATAATAATAATTTTTATTTGGACATGATACAAAGAATTACATTTGGTTATTGAGATTACATGAGGTGTACATGCCAAAAGCCCCTAGTATGCAGGGCATTTTGGGCAGACTTAAAATTAACTTAAAACTAGATTGTAAGAATTATTGTAGATAGTATACAATGAGTAAAGGTGAGTATTTAAGCTATGAAATTTGAACATAGTTTTGTACTTTTGTCTTCATTATAAAATTAATTAAATCAGATTAAACAAATTAAAGCAATAGTAATAATAAAATAATAAAAAGTTATGGTTGATAATTTATAAAATAAGTAAAGTTGCTTATCTAAGTTTTAAAGTTTGAATATAAGTTGAACATATCAATTAATTGTAGCAATTTATTGCAGCAATGCAACTAATTGAGTGAGATAACAATTTAAAACAATTGCATTGCAGTTAGTTTACGTGGTCATTATAATATAAGTGTTGGGAATAATTAGCTAAGTAAGTATTATTCATAACAGGTTTTACATTCATTCATTCAATCGTTCATTCATACATTACATTGACTTTAAAGTCAGGTTTTACGTTAAGTGATTATTCTACTTTGCTGGGAATGGTTGATATGGAGCAATTATCTTTGGGTGAGAAGGTGGTTTTTAGCATCGTTTTGAATTGGGGTACAGGTAGGGTTTCTTTGGCAATGACAGGTAATGAATTCCAAATTTTCGTGCCTTTTATGTGCATTGAGTTTTTACATAGTGTTAGGTGGACACGGGGAACATCGAGGAGTGATCTGTGTCTAGTGTTATGGTCATGTGTCCTGTTAAAATTAGTAAGGAGAAGTTTGAGTGGTGGGTTAATATCTGCATAGAGTGTTCTATGTATGTAATAGGCACAGTAAAAAGTATGGATGTCTTGTATGGTGAGTAAGTTTAGGTTTTTGAATATTGGTGGAGTATGTTGCCTGGAGTGAGAATTTGTTATCATTCTAACTGCTGCCTTTTGTTGTGTTATTAGTGGTCTGAGATGAGTTATTGATGTAGAGCCCCATGCGCAGATTCCATAGGTGAGGTAGGGGTAAATGAGTGAGTGATATAGGGTAAGGAGAGCTGGTTGTGGAACATAGTACCGTATCTTGGATAGTATTCCCACGGTCTTTGAGACTTTCTTGGAGATTTGTTGTATGTGTGTCTGAAATTTGAGGCCACTGTCAAGATGTATTCCTAAGAATTTTCCTCTGTGAGTTTTGCGATAGGGGACCCGTTTATCATTATGTTAAGTGGTGCGTTTGCAGCTCTGTTCCCAAACTGGATAAAATAGGTTTTATCAATATTGAGAGTAAGTTTGTTGGTCATCATCCAGGTAGATATTTTCTGCAATTCAGTATTTGCAGTGTTGGCTAGTGTGTCTGGGCTTGGGTGAGAGATAACGTATGTAGTGTCATCTGCAAAAGTATGGGTTTGAGTAGTTGAGATGCATTTGGTAGGTCGTTAATGTAAATGAGAAAGAGTAGTGGGCCAAGAACACTTCCCTGTGGGACCCCTACGGTAATAGTTTGCGCGGTGGAGCTAGCTCCATTAGTGTACACATATTGGTTTCTGTTGCTAAGGTATGATTTTAGGTAGTTTAAGGAGTGTCCTATTATACCATAGTGCGATAATTTTAAGTGTAACAGATCATGGTCAACTGTATCAAAAGCTTTACGTAAATCAATGAAGATTCCCACTGGGATTTCTTTTTTCTCAAGGGCGGTGTAAATTATTTCTAACATGTGTATAATGGCATCATTTGTATTTTATTACAACTACAATACTATTACAAAAATAACATATTGACAAAATTCTTGTAACACTTGCATACATTTTGTTTGTTCTTGCACACCACACCGTGTTGTCACACACCACACCGTGTTGTCACACACCACACCGTGTTGTCACACACCACACCGTGTTGTCACACACCACACCGTGTTGTCACACACCACACCGTGTTGTCACACACCACACCGTGTTGTCACACACCACACCGTGTTGTCACACACCACACCGTGTTGTCACACACCACACCGTGTTGTCACACACCACACCGTGTTGTCACACACCACACCGTGTTGTCACACACCACACCGTGTTGTCACACACCACACCGTGTTGTCACACACCACACCGTGTTGTCACACACCACACCGTGTTGTCACACACCACACCGTGTTGTCACACACCACACCGTGTTGTCACACACCACACCGTGTTGTCACACACCACACCGTGTTGTCACACACCACACCGTGTTGTCACACACCACACCGTGTTGTCACACACCACACCATGTCACACACCACACCATGTTGTCACACACCATACTATATTGTCACATTCCACACCATGTTGTCACACACCACACCATGTTGTCACACACCACACCGTGTTGTCACACACCACACCATGTTGTCACACACCACACCATGTTGTCACACACCACACTATGTTGTCACACACCACACCATGTTGTCACACACCACACCGTGTTGTCACACACCACACCGTGTTGTCACACACCACACCATGTTGTCACACACCACACTATATTGTCACACACCACACCGTGTTGTCACACACCACACCATGTTGTCACACACCACACCATGTTGTCACACACCACACCATGTTGTCACACACCACACCATGTCACACACCACACCATGTCACACACCACACCATGTCACACCACACCATGTTCTTGCCTCATGGACCACACAGTAATAGATTAATATCACGGGGAAGCACTAAACCCAGGGGAGGCAAACAATTTAGATCCAATGATGAGGAGGATGGCTCCACTGCCCTGGATCAAGAGCCCTTCAGCAGCATCAAGAGACAGCCATGAAAACTATTACATCTAGACAAACTAAAGATTCTTTCCTTAATTCATGGTATAACTTAACAAATCTTTGAGGACAATTGAGCTGTGCTCACACCTCTACAACAACAATTGTCCTCAAAAATTTGTTAAGTTATACCATGTATTAAGGAAAGATCCTGGACGTCACCTTACTAAACAAAGACAATGTGATAGTAATTATGGATAAGGTAGATTATAGTGGAAAAAATAACATGTTATTAGAAGACAGGGGAACTTACGTGCCTCTAAAGTGGCTGAGAGAGAGTGAGGAAAAATACGAAGGTTATGAAAGTGAACGAGAGAAAGTGGGAGACATGAGAGAAAGGGTGAAGTATAACGAATGTGACACGAATGGACGATAAATGGTGAGATTTAAAAAAGAAAAAGTGAAACAAGTGAGAGAGAAACAGTGAGAAACAACAATGAACATGAGAAAAATTCATAACATGAACCGGAAACTTAACAATGTGAAGTGTGAGTTAGAGAACATGAGCTGTGAGAAACATGAGCTGTGAGAAACATAACATGAGCTGTGAGAAACACCGTAAGCTGAGACTCGAAAGCAACTCAAGAAACAAAATATGTAACGTAAGATTAAGTAGCAATATAAATCAATATATGGCAATATATTTTTATATAGTATATATATTCATTATATGAAGGTTATATTGTTACAAGAGTACCTGCTTAATGTGAACACTTACCCAGGATGTTGCTGTGAGTGTCTGTACTCCATGATGCAGTGATGGTGGAGGCTGCTGTGGTTGGGGAGGTTGCTGGGGTTGTGGTTGGGGAGGTTGTTGATGTAGTTGGGGAGGTTGTTGTGGTTGGAGAGGATGATGAGGTTGTGGTAGTTTCGCTGACATATGTGGTTGTAGTGAATGCATTAATAACATATGCATTGGTTGTATTCTTGTCAGTGGTTGATAGAATCGTGCTTGTCTGAGTAGATGTGGATGTAGTAGCAGATGAGGTAGTAGTAGTAGTAGATGGAGTAGTAGTATATGGGGTAGTAGTAGATGGGGTAGTAGTAGATGGGGTAGTAGTAGTGGTCTTTGCAGCAGCTTTACCACAATAAAAGTTTACGGCGTTGTTTTGGTAGTTGGTAAGATTAAGTGAGGTGTCAGTGATAGTCCAGGCACCAGAATCTTGGTCCTCGCCGCATGTCAGCGTCAGAGTGGAGACCTTCACTGGCTGTATCTGCAAGTTGTCGTCCGCACACATCATGGCCACGAGATCCCCTCCTTTTAACTGTTTGAGAAGACGAATCATACGTAATAGTCATCTCACCACCATAACAGTGAAAGCCTGGTACATTAAAGACTTGTCACCACCCCCAGGTTGAGTTGTTGAGGGTGAAAGTAATGTACGAATTTACAAACCCTACACTGTTTCTCATGAAGGTGATACCCACCGCAGGTATACCTGGAGAGGGTTTCAGGGGTCAACGCCCTCGAGGCTCAGTCTGTGATCAGGCTTCAAACACCTTTTATTGTACAGCAATAAAGCCTGTCCTAGCATGAGACAGTTCAAGAAGAGAGCTAAAAGGTACCTAATGAATGCACCTACTGAAGGGCGGGGGAAGGGAGGAGAGTGATTTCTTGTATAGCTAACATCCATATACCTATTACTGTAAGCTGACCCTCTCTTTAATGTTAATGTAAATAACTCAATTTACCTTATTCCTAGTACATCCCCTTTTAATGTAATTGATTTTAACTTTAAAGGTTTAAATAATAAGATATTACAAAGACCCGAGGGTACTATTATTAACCTTATTAACTATAACGGACTTTAGCCATTCAGAGCAGCAATTATGGTATTACCTTGCCAGGTAACTGTTGAACCTTCACGTAGTTAAGATTAACAACGACGCTACTAGCGAAGGAGAGGTTGTGGGCGCAGGTCGGTGCTTCTGTGGGAGCCAAGAACAACAACAAAAGTAAATACAAACTTCAATAATGACAAAAAAGTACTAGCTGGGTGAGACTAATGACAAGGGAATATTAAAAAACAAAATCTCGAGAGAATATTTCGGAAGGTATTAGCAAGTGAAAGAAGATCTAGAGCTGGAGAAGAGCTAGAGCTGGAGTAGATCTAGAGCTGGAGAAAAAGAACTAGTGTGGTGACACAAGAAGAGACTAAGATGATAGAGATGAGCATGGGAAAAAAAATGGGATCTGAAAAGACCTTACCTTACTTATCTACAACACTACTCACCTAATTGTACTCACCTAATTGTGGTTGCAGGGGTCGAGACTCAGCTCCTGGCCCCGCCTCTTCGCTGTCTGCTACTGGGTCTCTGCTCTCCCTGCTCCATGAGCTTTATCATACCTCGTCTTAAAACTATGTATGGTTCCTGCCTCCACTATATCTTTCTCTAGTCCATTCCACTTCCTGACTACTCTGTGGCTGAAGAAATGTTTCCTGACATCCCTTTGACTCATCTGAGTCTTCAGCTTCCAGTTGTGTCCCCTTGTTTCTGTGTTCCCTCTCTGAAACAACCTGTCACTATCTACCTTGTCAATTCCCCGCAGTATTTTGTATGTCGTTATCATGTCTCCTCTGACCCTTCTTTCCTCCAGTGTTGTTAGTCCTATTTCCCTCAATCTTTCTTCATAAGACAGACCCCTGAGTTGTGGAACTAACCTTGTCGCAAACCTTTGCACTTTCTCCAGTTTCCTTACGTGCTGTGTGTGTGTGTGTGTGTGTGTGTGTGTGTGTGTGTTTGCGTGTTTTGTGTATGTGTGATTGGGAATTAGAGGCTACGAATGTGACTACCCTTAGCGAGAGAGAGAGATATGAGTCACCAGAGAAACAGGCTAACAGGTTCCCCATTATAATATATTCTAAAGAAGTACTAAACCCATAAGGGTCATGCAACCTCTGGGGAATGGGAAGCAATCAGCTATGATCCAAGGGAAGGAAGCTTCCAGTTCCTCGAATCAAGAGCCGGTCATCAAGACACCTCATGGAAGGGAAGAGATTCACCAGAACTGGGCTAGGAGACTCACCTGAGTGGCAGTAAGGGAGATAAAGGAGTTTCCTGGAGAAGACAGCATCGGTGCTGCAGTAGAGAGTGAAGGAGGAGGCAGGAGGCACGCTGCCGTAGTACAGGAGACTTTGGTCCATACAGTGCCACACCACAGACTTCCCCAGTGGTAGCTGAAGACACGAAGAGAGTTTAACTAGTGTGGTCCCTCAACGGAGGTTCCTTGGTGCAGTTGAGGTGCTCTTAATCTTAGGAGTTGAACTTGCCTTCCATTCCTGGTTTTAGCGCTCCTCCAGAAATGTAATAATATTAACTGACGAGTGTGACAGAGCCACACCACAGTCTGGCCCAGCGGTATCTCAAGCTAATAAACAAATAAACCAAAACGCTGTAAACCTACGTAAACTCAGCAAAACCTGTCAAATCTCAAAAAAGCTTGTCAAAATTAAATAAATAATAAAAACAATTAGCTATCCAAAGCCTTCTTAATCTTGAAAGAACCTATCGGAAACCCTAAATGCAACTTTACACTTCACAACACCTACAAAAATGCATCAAAATTATCCAATATTTACTGAAAAATCACTGAACTTCCTGCAGATGATGTATGCGTTACTGGGACGCTCAAGTCTAGTCACTGGTTGAGGTCATTAACTAGTGAAGGACGGTATAAACCCAGAGCTGCTCTTTAACTACACTCAGTTGCTTGCCAACTGTATCAACGACACGGATTATATAAATGGTCTGCAGTCAGACTCTGAACCTGGAGGTTCTTCGCTTGTAAGAAATTCCTAGCCAATTTACAAGTAGCTACAACACCTGTAATTCCTTCGTGTAACATTCACAGAAGCTATATTAGTGACAGAATACAGTATATGCTAATTCTGGGAGAGGCAAGGTCATTAAGGGGTATGTAAGTACCTCTGTCTTCTAATAACATGTTCATTTTTCCACTATAATCTAACTTGTCCATAATTACTATCGCATTTGCTTTGTCTGTTTCGTAAGGTGAAGTCCAGGATCTTTCCTTAATTCATGGTATAACTTAACAAATTGATAGTAATTATGGACAAGGTAGATTATAGTGAAAAAATGAACATGTTATTAGCAGACGGAGGAACTTACGTGTCTCTTAAGGTGAGCACTGAGGGAAGAAGCAGGTTGTTACCTCAGTTATATATTGTCTTCTGCTCACCTCTTAAAATAAAAATATTCAGTTCCGAGCAGGGCGAGATCTATGAGCAAGTCTCCTAACACAAACACTGTTAATCTAGCAATAAATAGATACCTGAGAGTTAGTCAGCTGTTATGGGTTGTATCTTGGAGGAGGGAATCAGGATCCCAAATGAAGTAAGCCACAATATTTGGCTTCCAGGACTTATCCTGGGTTGTTAACTCCCTGGGGTTATTAATCTGAAAGAAGTCTTGGGGAAAGGACATATATGAAAGGACATGTTTTTTCGGATACGTTTAGGAAAGGATAGGAAACGCAGAGGATACATTATCACAACATATTGATACATACATAAGATTGGTCAATACCGTATTAGTGAGTTTAATGCACCAGTGGAGTAAGTACTGTCGACAAATGCCAGTAGGGAAAAAAAAAACATGGGATTTGAGAGTTATCACACAACTACTGAACTTGTTACTTTCCCCATTGATATGTTTAATTATATAAAGTAATTGTAAAATATAAAATGACTAATATTTCCCTATAATGATGTAACAATGCCCAGTGGGGTCTAACAAAGCCCCATTGTGACCTCTGTAATCCTGTTGTTTGCACTACCACTCACAGGATGAACATGGGGTGCACAATAAACTAGCCACTCAGGTGACACAACTAAGCAACTCACACACCTAGACTGCTAGATACGAAAGAAAGGCCAAGAATGTAAAACTATTTTTCCATAACACATAACTACACGGACACAAACAACAAGAGACGGGGCAGGAGGGAAAGAAGGTCAGTGTACTTACCATGAGGGATGTACTGGTGCCATAGTCCTTCAGCCAGATACTCGTAACAGAGTCCATAGGCACCAGTGTCTCGTTTTTGATGAAATTTCCGTAGCAGAGTTCATCTGTGGAGACAACCACAAGTTATCACCAGCCCTCGCCACCACTAACCCTTATGGGTTTGTTTTCTAATGTTCATATATTCCCTTATCCATAGTCCATACTAATGCCCTCCCTGTTACTTCGGCTCGCTTCTCTAGTTTGCTATAACCTTCTGTGTGGCACAGTATTTTAATAGGCACGTCAGTTTCCTTGTCTTCTAATATCATGTTTAGTTTCTCCCTGTAATCTACCTTGTTCATAATTACTATTACATTTGCTTTGCAAATGCGATAGTAATTATGAACAAAGCTCAGACCTCTACAACACAATTGTCATCAAAGATTTAAGTTATACCATGAATTAAGTAAAGATCCTAGACTTCACCTTACGAAAGCAGACAAAGCAAATGTGATAGTAATTATGGACAAGGTAGATTACAGGTAAAAAATAAACATATTAGGAGACAGGGAAACTCAGGCGCCTCAAAGCTTTCTTGCACTCTCATGAATATCCAGCTCAAACATGACTCTCTTTCTTGGGTGACCTGTGTTAGTGTATTATGTTTCCACAGTCATAAAGTACAACTTTTATTTCAGAACCCGTGCATTATGAGGAATTTAGTACAAATCTTCTTTATATTGTTTTAATTTACATGTTAAACTTGTTAAGCATTGGTCTACAGTTCAGAACGTCATGGCTGAATCCCTTTTTTAATAACAGTATTACATTTGCTGCCTTCCAGTTTTTTGGCATTGTTCTCATGGTTAAAAAAATTACTTCTATGCCCAGCATAGAAATAAGTCTTCCACTGTACTCATGTCACAAAACCTCAGTTTTTTTACGTGGTCAACATTTCTATACGTTTGTCTCTTCAGTTCCCTTCCTGTTTCCTTTTTTTAGTTTAACTTCCACTGGACGGAAGCAAGCCTAGTTCATATTTTGAAAAAATCCCAATCCCAATAGTTAATTTATATTATTTTCTATAGAAAACCTGAAGTTGATTCTTTGTGATGTAAAATTAATGAAAACTTACGCATGGAGCAGCCGGGCAGGAAGGCTGTGTTGACCATCTGTGGCAGGGAGTAAGGAGGGTCACTGAGCCGCCAATCTCCACTGACGCACTGCATCACCACCGAGGTCACTGCTGACACATTTGACAGCCACACTGACGTGGTTGAGTCACACGTCAGCTTAGCCTCTGTATGGTGACTTCCCTGAATACGATGTTCTCATTACTAGTAGAAAAAAATTGACATGTAAATTTTAATTCGGCAAACACCGGCACAGGCAAAGGCAAAGGCCTGGTCACAGACCGGGCCGCGGGGGCGTTGACCCCTGGAATTCTCTCCAGGTAGACTCCAGGTAGACTCAAAAGAGGAGCCTTAATCCTGGACCACTGTAAAGTCACAACTGGGGTGGGAAAAATAGAGAAGGTCAATTATCCAGGACGGAATGCATCATTGTCTTAAGGTGTCTCTCTGAGGAGAGACACTCTAAGACAATGGTAAATTGTTCCAGTCACAGTATTGTGACTTTTGTGTTTAACTTAAATCTTATTAAACAATACAATAGCAAATCTTATGCTGTTTATCTAAACAAACAAGGGCCACAGTATAGTGGAGAGGTGACTGTATAGACAGCTAGGAATAATGCACATCATTATTATTATAATCAAAAGAAGCGCTAAACCACAAGGGTTATACAGCGCAATAATGCACATCAGCGCCCACTAGAAGTGCACTTTCAATGTAAGCAGAATCGGGGAAAGGGTAAATATCTTACATGGTATCTATGTTTCCATGTCTTGTGTCATCACAAAGGATGGATATCTTTGTTATATTATATAGCACGGAAGGGTTTTCCTGTCATTCATTATGCACAGGATATCCCTGTCATATTAAATAGGTTTTTCTGTCATATTCCATTACATACGATGATATCCCTGCTATATTACATCACACGGGAGGGGTTTACCCTGTTATGTTCCACCACACAGGGGGGGGGGTTTACCCTGTTATGTTCCACCACACATGGGGGGGGTTTACCCTGTTATGTTCCACCACACAGGGGATGGGGGTTAATCAAACAGGTTATGAAATCTTTCAGTCTGAGCTAGGAGGTCTTAGGCGATGAGGATTTCGTCAAGCATTCCACAATGGTTTCACTACATGCTTGGGGGCAGAGAAGGAGAATGGGGTTCTGACACTGATTATAAAATAGTCTTATAGTCTCACCTTGAGCATGGTGGAGTGGCTAGTCTCTCCGTCAACACTGATGGAGGGCGCCACGCTGAACATTCTCTCCGTCAAGTCCCAGAGGCAGACGGAATCTGTAAGTATTATACTTTATTATACTCAGACTTAAAACATTTATAATCCAATGACAAATATTCTCGCCAAGTGACTTTACTGCATGTTGCAGTCAGTGTATTCACACTGTGATGATCGAGATGAGAACTTAAGAAAGTTTCAGATTTCCTTACCTGTTTCTTTTTTCTGTTCGTCAGTTGTCGTGGTTTCCTTGAGAACATTAGGGGTGATCGTAGTTTCCATGAGCAGATGACCAGTTGTCATTGTTATATTTATGAAAGGAGAAGCGATTATGGACTCATTGTTCATATGGCCAGGAGTCGTGAGATTCTTGAGGGAAGGATCAGCCATTATTGTTGTGATTGGAATAGGAGTGTACGTGGCTGCTGCGGTCACTTGTTGAAGGACTGTGTTCTGGGGGCTACTTGTTGTAGCCATTGCCACTGACGCACTGTTGCTGGGTCCTGCGAGATTCTGATAAACCTCGGGCCAACTAGCAGAACGTACACTGGGCAATACCACCAGCAGAAGCAAGAGTGTTCCTCGACACACGAACCCACTGAAGGAACACTTCAAGAACACTGAACAAGGCGGTGTAGGTGGCGTAAAGCATCTGGGAGAAAAGATCGCCACTTGTGGTGCCCCACTTGCCCTCAACGCTGCTCTTTGCATCATCAAAACAAACTTCCTGGAAACGACAGTACAATCAATGATGCAGTTAAAAACCAAATCTATTATAAATATCTGCGAATTATACGGAATATTGGTGTAATGACAAATAAAACAGAAAAACATTTTAAACGGCACGTGTATAAATACTGGTACGCCAGCCGTGTATCAGCTGTGTATCAGCCTTATGTCAGAAATATGTCAGCCTTGTGTGAACACCTTAAAACACCTGCCTGGAGTCAACTATACGCTTTCAATACCGTTAATATTTTTGTTAGGTGCTGTATTTTTATGAAAATAAACTTTGGTGTTTACCTCAGAACTGATGACTATATATATATATATATATATATATATATATATATATATATATATATATATATATATATATATATATATATATACACGTATTTACAAATAGGTAGGTAGGTAAGAGAGGAGAGTGTAAGAGGACACTGTCGTACCTGAGGTTGGGTGAAGATGTACTGAGTGTGGAACACTGTTCTGGGATACTAACACCATGATCCACCCACCACCAGGCCACGACACACCCACCACCAGGCCACGACCCGCCCACCACCAGGCCACGACCCGCCCACCACCAGGCCACGACCCGCCCACCACCAGGCCACGACCCGCCCACCACCAGGCCACGACACGCCCACCACCAGGCCTCGACCCACCCACCACCAGGCCACGACCCTCCCACCACCAGGCCACGACCCTCCCAACACCAGGCCACGACCCGCCCACCACCAGGCCACGACCCTCCCAACACCAGGCCACGACCCTCCCAACACCAGGCCACGACCCTCCCACCACCAGGCCACGACCCTCCCAACACCAGGCCACGACCCTCCCAACACCAGGCCACGACCCTCCCAACACCAGGCCACGACCCTCCCAACACCAGGCCACGACCCTCCCAACACCAGGCCACGACCCTCCCACCACCAGGCCACGACCCTCCCAACACCAGGCCACGACCCGCCCACCACCAGGCCACGACCTCCAACACCAGGCCACGACCCTCCCACCACCAGGCCACGACCCTCCCAACACCAGGCCACGACCCGCCCAACACCATATCACAACACTATCACCAGTATGGAACCCACACCTGGTCAAGCATGTCAGGAAATTAAAGATGCAAAGGTTTGTTAAGGACCATGTCCTACGAGAAGAGGTTAAGGGAAATCGCCCTGACGACACTGGATGACAGGGGTGACATGATAACGACATATAAAATACTGAGAGGAATTGACAAGGTGGATAGGGACAGGATATTCCAGAGATGGGACACAGCAACAAGGGGTCACAAGTGGAAGTTGAGTTAGTTATTAGTTAGTTCAGACTCTCAGGTAAGGACCCACTAGGGGCGAGGGGGAAGTGGGGACAGAAGAAGAATAGCCGGTGAGAGGAAGAGCTGAAGTAGAAGAGAAAGAGTATGAAGTTGAAGACTCAGATTCTGAGTTGCATTAAACTCGACTGGTAACCTTGACGTGTGTGCTGTCATGTATATTATTATTAAAGACCAGCAAATTTTTGGTCTTTTGATTAGAGTTATTAAAGTGTTGCAGTTATTAATGATGCCTTTTACTAGTGGTTTTAAATGGTATGCACACCTATTACTCCAAGAGACATGTGGGTATATTGGACCAGCCTCGTTGAATACACAAACACATCGTCAAATACAATAGTTTCCCACTAAAGAAAATGGAATTCAGTGAGGTTTAAGTACGTAGACTTTAATAAATATTTCATACCTTGAATAATAATAATAATAATAATAATAATAATAATAATAATAATAATAATAATAATAATAATAATAAAATTAGTGCCTGGTGTTTTTATTAATTCATGGTTATAACTATGATCATATTTTTTTAAAGGGGTGGACAGGTAAGCCAGCGGAAGGCCTCTGTCAGATTGAAATTGAAATGTTTATTTCTCTGTAAAGATTACAATGTGGGGTTTACATATTATAAAATATTAATTACAATGAAGGCCACTAGCATGCCTAGGCATTTCGGTCAGATGACCGAAAGCTCCAGCTGTGGGTTATATGACTAAGACCCGCGTCAGGAAACACTTGTCCTGTTTCCTGACCAACCTTAGAGCCTAGTGTGTGGTTCTGTCTCTGTCCAGTGTTTTTGTGTTCTTGTATTCCAGATTATTATTATTATTATAATCAAATAGAAGCGATAAACCACAGGGGTTAACTTGTATTCCAGAGTTCTTGTGTTCCAGTATTCTTGTGTTCCAGTGTTCTTGTGGTCCAGTGTTCTTGTGTTCCAGTGTTCTTGTGTTCCAGTGTTCTTGTGTTCCAGTGTTCTTGTGTTCCAGTGTTCTTGTGTTCCAGTGTTCTTGTGTTCCAGTGTTCTTGGTGTTCATCAAGGAAGAGTGAAGAAGTGTAGAGAACAATTAAAACTGGTGTTGGTGCGCGAGGAATGACAAGTGCACACGTTGGTGCACCGGTGGGTGCACACGTTGGTGCACAGGTGGGTGCATACGTTGGTGCACAGGTGGGTGCACACGTTGGTACACAGGTGGGTGCACACGTTGGTGCACAGGTGGGTGCATACGTTGGTGCACAGGTGGGTGCACACGTTGGTGCACAGGTGGGTGCACACGTTGGTGCACAGGTGGGTGCACACGCTGGTGCACAGGTGGGAGCACACGCTGGTACACAGGTGGGTGCACACGTTGGTGCACAGGTGGGTGCACACGCTGGTGCACAGGTGGGAGCACACGCTGGTACATCAGGTGGTGACACCTGGTGAAAGGTGGGTGCACGTTGGTGCACAGGTTGCACACCACCCAAAATGTCATGGTGGGGTACACCTTCCCCCACTTATGATCACCTGATGCAGGTGAGGGGCTCTTGATCCAAGGAATTGGAACTACTATACTACTCTTTCCTTGGATCAAATCTCTCGTCCCTCAGGCGCTGCATCACCCTGACGGGTTTAGCGCTTCACAAAGAACAAACTGGTTATTGGCGCTTGATCCAGAGTACTTGTTGGAGTTTGATCCAGAGAAGTGGTTGCTGGAGTTTGATCCAGAGAAGTGGTTGCTGGAGTTTGATCCAGAGAAGTGGTTGCTGGAGTTTGATCCAGAGAAGTGGTTGCTGGAGTTTGATCCAGAGAAGTGGTTGCTGGAGTTTGATCCAGAGAAGTGGTTGCTGGAGTTTGATCCAGAGAAGTGGTTGCTGGAGTTTGATCCAGAGAAGTGGTTGCTGGAGTTTGATCCAGAGAAGTGGTTGCTGGAGTTTGATCCAGAGAAGTGGTTGCTGGAGTTTGATCCAGAGAAGTGGTTGCTGGAGTTTGATCCAGAGAAGTGGTTGCTGAGTTGATCCAGAAGTGGTTGCTGGGTTTGATCCAGAGAAGTGGTTGCTGGAGTTTGATCCAGAGAAGTGGTTGCTGGAGTTTGATCCAGAGAAGTGGTTGCTGGAGTTTGATCCAGAGAAGTGGCTGTTGGATTTTGATCCAGGCAAATGGTTGTTATCCTGCCTCAATTCATTGCAAAGCTTCACTCTAAGGTATACTAACCCTCCCCCAGGATGCCACTCACAACAGTCTGCTAACACCCAGGTACCTATTTGCTGCTAGGTGAACAGGGAAAGCAGGTGTCCAGAGGCTTTTGTACTCTTGCCAGGCTCGAACTCAGGTGTACATGGTTGCAAGCAGTAAGTAGGAACCTGGATAATAGTCTCCCTACACCTACTGCCATTGTTCACCTAGCAGTAAGCGGGTACCTGCATAACAATTTTCCCTACACCTACTGCCACTGCTCACCTAGCAGTAAGCAGGTACCTGGATAAGTCTCCCTACACCTGCCATTGTTCACCTAACAGTAAGCAGGTACCTGGGTAACAGTCTCCCTACACCTACTGCCATTGTTCACCTAGCACTAAGCAGGTACCACTTTGGTTCCTGCCATTTTTTCATGCAATAAACTTCGTGATTCCGTGTTCATTTATGTTACAGAACTGTGTATATTTTTCTTTTGTAATTTGATAATTCATTTAGTCTCTGACATGTTGTTTTCAAAATTAAGTTACTTCTTCTCTACACCTACTGCCACTGTTCACCTAGCAGTAAGCAGGTACCTGGATAATAGTCCTCTACACCTACTGCCATTGTTCACCTAGCAGTAAGCAGGTACCTGGATAATAGTCCTCTACACCTACTGCCACTGTTCACCTAGCAGTAAGCAGGAACCTGGATGTGAACAAGATACCAAGATTAAATTCGACATTACCCACTTTACTGATGATGTAAAACTAAGGAGAATACTGTTACAAAAAGAGAAATTATATGTGTCGCTGGGTTGCACAAGAGTGCAGATAACTCCAGGAAGTTCTTGAATAAATCCCCTTTCCGTATTTAGTCTGTAATGACTTTCCTTTCGTAACAAGTAGTTGGATCAAAGACAGGTCTAGTTATCCTTTGGTAGAAATACTATCATTCTAGAGGTTTGGGATTATAACTAAGAGTCAATGATCCGACAAAATAAAATTCAATGTCTTTTAATATGTGAATGAATGGTTCAGAGAACCGACGATTGTAAATTGACACATATGCACATGGATCTTTATTGAAAGTTTGCACACAGTGGCTTCTCAGTCCATACAAAGGAATCTGAAGAACAGGAGGATGTGAGGTTGTAGGCCTCATCTTGAGACGATTTGTCAGTCCATAAATCTAATATAAATTGTCTAAAGATTATAATTACATGAGTGAAGTACTTACTATAAGATATTCTATAGATTCATCTTATAATTATATATATATATATATATATATATATATTTATACATATGAAAGTTCCAGTAATTTTCAAGTACGTACAAGTAATACCTTGACGTGGCTAGACTCGTAATCAAGCCCAAACAAGATCAATCATAATTCTTGGAATAATATATGGTTTCAACCTTAGTTACCAACAAAGCAAGAGCTTAACACGAAGGTAAAGACATATGTGGAAACAGAATATAACAATCACAAGGGAGCGGGAACAAAGAGATAAATTTACCAAACCCAACAGAGATCTTCAGAAGTCGTACCAGTCCCTTCATGCAGAATGTAAGTTCGGCCCAACACAATTCTGGACTACGGTAATACGTAGAAACCATACAGTTAAATCCAAAGCTTTACTTTAGAATATCAGAAAGAACCACAGCCTTAGTTAATATCAAAATCACAAAGTCTGGGAATAACTCTGTTCTTCACCTATACTGAGAGGAGCGAGAAACAGGTTCTGGCTCACCAACGAAACCTTCTACCCAAAACTCGAGTCTAATCAAACATTCAGAGAAGAGGGAGATGTTTCCTGGGCTAGAGGCAGGCAGGGACTGACCCAGGCAACGCATCCAAGCCTTACATGAAGTCGGTTCACGGGACATTACCCGAGAGACCGATTGACCCTAACAATCTTACGGTAGTTAGTAAAGGCTGTTTCCTACAGTGAATAGCCAATCAAATAAAAACACATCCCACCTATCTACAAAGTTAATAATATAAGGTCAGATAATAATATAAAGCAGGATAACTGCTGCAGCATATGGGCGCCTATCAAACCTAAGAACAACATTCTGACATCTTAATAAGGAATCATTCAGGACCCTGTACACTGTGTACGTTAGGCCCATACTGGAGTATGCAGCACCAGTTTGGAACCCACACCTAGCCAAGCACGTAAGGAAATTAGAGAAAGTGCAAAGGTTTGCAACAAGACTTGTCCCGGAGCTAAGGGGCATGTCCTACGAGGAAATGTTAAGTAAAATCGACCTGACGACACTGGAGGACAGGAGAGTTAGGGGGGATATGATAACAACATATAAAATACTGAGAGGAATCGACAAGGTGGACAAAGACAGTATGTTCCAGAGATGGGACACAGCAACAAGAGGTCGCAACTGGAATTTGAAGACTCAGATGAATCACAGGGATGTTAGGAAGTATTTCTTCAGTCACAGAGTTGTCGGGAAGTGGTATAGTCTGGGAAGTGATGTAGTGGAGGCAAGATCCATACATAGCTTTAAGAAGAGGTATGATAAAGCTCATGGAGCTTGCAGAGTGACCTAGTAGCGACCAGTGAAGAGGCGGGGCCAGGAGCTATGACTCGACTCCTGCAACCACAATTGGTGAGTACACACACACAACGGTAATCCACCCATTTAAAAAAGTAATCCTCATCAATTGAAGGAAGAGAAGTGTTAAGGTTCAAAGACCACACACTGACCCCGAGGCGTCATGGTATATTGTTTCATTGTACAAAGGTCCTCGTTACATTGTACAAAGGTCCTCGTTACATTGTACAAAGGTCCTCGTTACATTGTACAAAGGTCCTCGTTACACTGTACAAAGGTCCTCGTTACACTGTACAAAGGTCCTCGTTACATAGTAAATAGGTCCTCCTTACATTGTACAAAAGTCTTCAGTACATTGTACAAATGTGACAGCTTCACAGAGGTGCTGCGGTACATCAACAGCGTCACAGAGGTGCTGCGGTACATCAACAGCGTCACAGAGGTGCTGCGGTACATCAACAGCGTCACAGAGGTGCTGCGGTACATCAACAGCGTCACAGAGGTGTTGCGGTACATCAACAGCGTCACAGAGGTGCTGCGGTACATCAACAGCGTCACAGAGGTGCTGCGGTACATCAACAGCGTCACAGAGGTGCTGCGGTACATCAACAGCGTCACAGAGGTGCTGCGGTACATCAACAGCGTCACAGAGGTGCTGCGGTACATCAACAGCGTCACAGAGGTGCTGCGGTACATCAACAGCGTCACAGAGGTGCTGCGGTACATCAACAGCGTCACAGAGGTGCTGCGGTACATCAACAGCGTCACAGAGGTGTTGCGGTACATCAACAGCGTCACAGAGGTGCTGCGGTACATCAACAGCGTCACAGAGGTGCTGCGGTACATCAACAGCGTCACAGAGGTGCTGCGGTACATCAACAGCGTCACAGAGGTGCTGCGGTACATCAACAGCGTCACAGAGGTGTTGCGGTACATCAACAGCGTCACAGAGGTGCTGCGGTACATCAACAGCGTCACAGAGGTGCTGCGGTACATCAACAGCGTCACAGAGGTGCTGCGGTACATCAACAGTCACAGTTTTCGTGATGATTTCCTCGAGACTGATTAACCTTTTGTCCCGTTGAACATGTTCAACTTTCTTAAGTGTGCGTGACGCATCTTGGGTGTGCGTGACGCGTCTTGGGTGTGCGTGACGCGTCTTGGGTGTGTGTGACGCATCTTGGGTGTGCGTGACGCATCTTGGGTGTGTGTGACGCATCTTGGGTGTGCGTGACGCATCTTGGGTGTGCGTGACGCATCTTGGGTGTGTGTGACGCATCTTGGGTGTGCGTGACGCATCTTGGGTGTGTGTGACCCATCTTGGGTGTGCGTGACGCATCTTGGGTGTGCGTGACGCGTCTTGGGTGTGAGTGACGCTTCTTAAGTGTGTGTGACGCATCTTAAGTGTGCGTGACGCGTCTTAAGTGTTCGTGACGCGTCTCAAGTGCTTGACGCACCATCTAGTGAATGACAGGCAGTATAGGTGTGGCCAGTATAGGTGTGGCCAGCATAGGTGTGGCCAGCATAGGTGTGGCCAGCATAGGTGTGGCCAGCATACTAAATATAAGCAGAGTATTCCAGCAGAGAAAGACGATCCTCGTCAGGTAGGACAAAGGTGAATATTGGAACTGCAGGAAATACCACTCAGGATAAATTACAATAATCTGCTCACAAAATGTAAGTCTCCAGTACAGACGCTCCTTATTGACGCACTGGGATCTGTCGCCTTTTTTAGTTGGCTGACAAGGTCCATCAAGGACAAAGTTAAGGACGCACTGCGCTGCGCTGGAGCTGCGAGGTAAAGACCTTTGCTAAGTTTATTTAGACACAGGTACACATAAGCACAATTATCATTCATAGTGTAAATTAGCTAGGGTAACCCCCCAAAAAAGTCAAAGGGACTGATTTCCACCGTGAAATGTCTTCCAGAGCCAGCCATGGCGCACTGATGACTCTCCTGCCTCTAACACTCACTTAACACAGGTGCCACAGTTACATAGTTTTCTTTGTAAAATGTTTCGCTTCCAAAGTCACAATTGTATTTGAATGAAGACGCCTGTGCAGGCGAGATGTTTCGAAAATAGAGATACCTATCTGTTGCATATGTGTAGTATTTATCCACACTTAGAGGTGTATGTCTATATACGAATATACACCGTGAGGTGTATGCCTGTATGTATATACACTGAAAGAACTTAAGAGGCGCGTGAGTCTCCCTGTCTCCTAATATCATGTTTATTTTTCCACTATAATCTACCTTGTCCATAATTACTATCACATTTGCTTTGTCTGTTTCGTCCAGGATCTTTCCTTAATACATGGTATAACTTAACAAATCTTTGAGGACAATTGTGTTGTAGAGGTTTGAGCACAGCTCAGACAGGACACAACCACCTAGGTAGAAAACAGGAAACGCAGTGAAAATATAGGAAAGGAAAGAGGTAGAATGAGGAGATAAAGATCAGGTCAAGTCACGAGTCTTCTGAAGTTTAGAACATTTAATTAACAATGTAATGGGAAAGGAAGGCATCAACAGAGACAAAGCCAAGACTAAGATTCACATTAGGAAAGTTGTGTATAAGAGATGGTTCAACAAGACGGCGACTGTGAAGGCTAGAAGAAGGATAGACAGTTTTAGCAGAGGACCAGTTAATTGGATGACCCTGATCTCTAACATGACAGAAAACAACATTGCTAGTGTCGGCAAGTTTAAAACCTCTTTCGTATTTTTTAAATCTGACAGAAAGAGAGCAACCAGTTTCTCCAAAGTATTGGAGAGGACAAGAGGAGCAGGAAATGGAGTAGACTCCGGAAGCATCAATGGCAGGATGCGTAGTTACATATTTCATATAGTTATATGCGTAGTTACATATTTCAGTCTCCTGCAGGTTATTTGTGTATTGTTCCATCCATGGTATTGTGCCTTTTTATTCTCTACTAGCACAGGCTAGGCAGGTTCACCTCACACCCACCCAAACCCACTCGTGCATCCGTCCATCCAATATTTCAAGCTATGCAATGTTCTTGCCTCAATATCACTACCTGGTAGTTTGTTCCACTCATCTACAACTCTACTGACAAACCAGTACTTCCTATTAGTAACCTGTAAGCTTATTGTATCCCCATAATGAATAATTGATGGATGTGGTTAGACTAACGAAGCCAACATCAATATATTTCATATATATATAAGTACCTTATTAATCAGCCTCTCTTACAAACATAGTGCTCGTTTTCTAACGTGTTCACCTGCGTCAGTTTCTGGACGATCTAATTCTGTACTGACCAGTTGTGAGCCACGTCACTCGGCTGAGGATGAGATTTGTTGGGATTTTTAACCCGGGGTGGGGAGGGTTAGGCACCCAGGATAACCCAAGAAAGTCAGTGCGTTATCGAGGACTGTCTGTCTTATTTCCATTGTGGTCCTTCAGTCTTGTCCTCCAGGATGCCACCCACACCAGTCGACTAACACCCAGGTACCTACTTACTTCTAGGTAAACAGGGACAAGGTGACTAACGTCCAACATTTCCACCCATGCCGGGGATTAAACTCTGGACACTCAGTGTGTGTGGCGAGGGCGTTGCCAGCCAAACCATGGGACACCTAACTAACCTTAAGTTATATTTAAAGTGCGTTAACGCTAATCAAGTCAAGTTTGGGTGTGGTGCATTTAATCATCAGTAACCAAATTACACAAAGGGTTAAGGGGGAGGGGGTTAGAGGGAGAGGGGGAGGGGGGACGAGGTATGGGACTACACTCACAATAATAATAATAATAATAATAATATCTTTATTTACTACAAGTACATTTACGTGGTATACAGGCCTAGCTGACATCAGTGACATACTACTATATAGAAAGCCCCTTGTTATGCTGAGCATTTCGGGCAGATTAGGTCAGTGTCCAAGGATGCGACTCACACCAGTCGACTAACACCCAGGTACCCATTTTACTGATGGGGAACATAGACAACAGGTGTAAAGAAACACGCCCAATGTTTCTGCCCTGGCTGGGAATCGAACCCAGGCCCTCACCGTGTGAAGCGAGAGCTTTAGCCACCAGACCACCAGTGTAGAATCTTAGTTAACTTTCTTCACTGTAGTCTAATTTAGACCAAACTCTTCAGTCGACGGCCACAACCCTCGTGCCACTATAGTCCATTAAATAATTTAGTGAAACTATGAACCCGTGCGGGTGGTACACCGGCTCCTTACACCTGCTGTAACTAGGTACACACCTGGGTGTTAGACGACTGTTGTGGGTGGCATCCCGGGGAAGGGCATGTAAGGACCCGACACTCCACGACAGCACTAAGCCACACACTACTTGGCTTACCCTGGGTTATCATGGCTTAACAATGAACCCACAGCTGCGCAATCATCACGAAATCACACAGCTCGAGAAATTCCGTTTTATATACTGTGATAATGTGCTGGAAAATGCTGTTAAATACCAATGCAAAAACGGAAGAGCATGCCAATATTTTGTGTCCTAAACTCTCTCTCTCTCCTCCATAACCTTCAAAAAACTATAAACAAAAATAAATATTTACTTTATTCTTTCGTAATTATTTTTTTATGTTATTAAACAGTGTAATGTGTGCTCATTCTAATCTTCATTGAGTTAAAGAACTCAGACGTTAAACATTATAATGCCGTCCCTGAAATAGAGGTTAGGTTAGGTTAGTTTAGGTTATGTTAGGTTAGATTAGGTAATGTTTGTCAGGAAACAGGATAAGTATTTCTTGACGCGGGACTTAGTCTTGTGATGACCCACAGCTGGACCTTTTGGTCATCTGACCGAGGCCTTCCACTGGCTTACCCCTCCACCCCTTTAAAATTTATGGCTATAAGTTTCTGAAATAAAGGTGGGCGAGGGGCTTGGACTTCCAGCAAGCATGTGTGAGCGTGTTAGATAGGAGTGAATGGAGACGAATGGTTTTTGGAACATGACGATCTGTTGGAGTGTGAGCAGGGTAACATTTTGTGAAGGGATTCAGGGAAACCAGTTAATTGATTTAGTTGGACTTGAGTCCTGGAAATGGGAAGTACAATGCCTGCACTTTAAAGGAGGGGTCTGGGATAGTGACAGCTGGGAGGGACTATTCTCAGCTGTCGTATCTGAGCTCCTCTGCAAAGACAGTGATTATGTATGAGTGTGGTGAAAGTGTTGAATGATGATGAAAGTATTTTCTTTTTGGGGATTTTCTTTCTTTTGGGTCACCCTGCCTCGGTGGGAGACGGCCGACTTGTTGAATATATATATATATATATATATATATATATATATATATATATATATATATATATATATATATATATATATATATATATATATATATATATATATATATATATATATATATATATATATATATATATATATATATATATATATATATATATATATATATATATATATATATATACTGTGAGATAACACAGTATATATACATGTATGCTAACATGCAAAACTCCGAGTGTTTATATACTGACATACAAAGATTTAGTAGTTTATAAATCTAAAGATAAACGTCTGTGTATATACACTTGGAGATATACACCTCTAGCTGTATATACACTGGGAGATATACAACTCTAGCTGTATATACACTGGTAAATATATACCTCTAGCTGTATATACACACCTCTCAAAGTTTATACACTGGGAGAAAAACACCTCTGTGTATATACAATGGGAGATATATACTTCTGTATATACACAGATTTACTCTTCTCAGAGTATATACACCTATCGAGACCCATAATGTTGTAGCTGTTAATACAAATTCAGTTTATACTGTTCTTAAAGTATTTCTTAACAACATTATTGTCTTATTATAGTTTCTACATGAACAAAGTCACGTGTGAGTGCTTTATAAAGTCCGTGAACAAAGGTACGTGTGAGTGCTTTATAAAGTCTGTGAACAAAGGCACGTGTGAGTGCTTTATAAAGTCCGTGAACAAAGGTACGTGTGAGTGCTTTATAAAGTCCGTGAACAAAGGTACGTGTGAGTGCTTTATAAAGTCCGTGAACAAAGGTACGTGTGAGTGCTTTATAAAGTCCGTGAACAAAGGCACGTGTGAGTGCTTTATAAAGTCCGTGAACAAAGGCACGTGTGAGTGCTTTATAAAGTCCGTGAACAAAGGTACGTGTGAGTGCTTTATAAAGTCTGCGAACAAAGGCACGTGTGAGTGCTTTATAAAGTCCGTGAACAAAGGTACGTGTGAGTGCTTTATAAAGTCCGTGAACAAAGGTACGTGTGAGTGCTTTATAAAGTCCGTGAACAAAGGTACGTGTGAGTGCTTTATAAAGTCCGTGAACAAAGGCACGTGTGAGTGCTTTATAAAGTCCGTGAACAAAGGCACGTGTGAGTGCTTTATAAAGTCCGCGAACAAAGGCACGTGTGAGTGCTTTATAAAGTCCGTGAACAAAGGTACGTGTGAGTGCTTTATAAAGTCCGTGAACAAAGGTACGTGTGAGTGCTTTATAAAGTCCGTGAACAAAGGTACGTGTGAGTGCTTTGTAAAGTCCGTGAACAAAGGTACGTGTGAGTGCTTTATAAAGTCCGTGAACAAAGGTACGTGTGAGTGCTTTATAAAGTCCGTGAACAAAGGCACGTGTGAGTACTTTATAAAGTCCGTGAACAAAGGCACGTGTGAGTGCTTTATAAAGTCCGTGAACAAAGGTACGTGTGAGTGCTTTATAATCCCAGTGAACAAAGGTACGTGTGAGTGCTTTACAATCCCAGTGAACAAAGGTACGTGTGAGTGCTTTATAAAGTCAGTGAACAAAGGTACGTGTGAGTGCTTTATAAAGTCCGTGAACAAAGGTACGTGTGAGTGCTTTATAATCCCAGTGAACAAAGGTACGTGTGAGTGCTTTACAATCCCAGTGAACAAAGGTACGTGTGAGTGCTTTATAAAGTCAGTGAACAAAGGTACGTGTGAGTGCTTTATAATCCCAGTGAACAAAGGTACGTGTGAGTGCTTTATAAACCCAGTGAACAAAGGTACGTGTGAGTGCTTTATAATCCCAGTGAACAAAGGTACGTGTGAGTGCTTTATAATCCCAGTGAACAAAGGTACGTGTGAGTGCTTTATAATCCCAGTGAACAAAGGTACGTGTGAGCGCTTTATAATCCCAGTGAACAAAGGCACGTGTGAGTGCTTTATAATCCCAGTGAACAAAGGTACGTGTGAGTGCTTTATAATCCCAGTGAACAAAGGCACGTGTGAGTGCTTTATAATCCCAGTGAACAAAGGTACGTGTGAGTGCTTTATAATCCCAGTGAACAAAGGCACGTGTGAGTGCTTTATAATCCCAGTGAACAAAGGCACGTGTGAGTGCTTTATAAAGTCAGTGAACTCTAGAGGCGTGTGTAGTATGTTGCTTATACTAGTATTCCTGGTACTGTAAAGTTGCGAACACTGAACATCAAAATTGCTGGAGGTAGCGCGAGGAGTAGCCATCCAGAGGTTATTGTACTGTTATGTTGTGATCCCGTGAAGGGTTGCTGCTGGTGGTACTGGTAGTGGTACTGGTAGTGGTACTGGTGGTAGTGGTACTGGTGGTAGGGTTAATAACAGGGGGCTTTGACCTTACATCCTGCTCCACCACACTGAGGAGTGAACGTACCGTCATAGAAGCTAAAACGTTGTGTAGTTTTAAATATAGGATAGATAAATACATGAGTGGGTGTGAGTTGGACCTGACTAGCTTGTGCTAGTGGATCTGAGACCGTGCTCCTTCTTTAAGTGGATGTGACCTGGACGTGACTAGATTGGGTCAGTGGCATAAGCCGGTAGGAGACTTAGACCTGCCTCTCATGGGCCAGTAGGCCTGCTGCTGTGTTGCTTCTTTCGTATGTTCTTAAGTACGTCTCTACACAAATAACCCGCACATATTTGTGTATTGAAGATTCTTCTGGCGACATAATAAGAGTATTGTGACTCACGAAATCACAATAACACGACAGTAAACAAACTATGGTAGGGGTGGGGGCGTTACGACTCACTCGTCGTGGGTTCAGATCCCACTCGTTCATTGGTATAACAATATTATGCGTCAAAGTTGTGTTTGCATGATAACAGGGCAGCCAGTATGGTGGTAATAACCTGTGATCAATGCACCGAGGTAAACACTGAACTCCCTGTTATTATTACCCAGAATGTTGTGTGACTGAGAGAATCTCAAGGTCACTCCCAGGATGCTCACCTTCCTCTTCTCTTATTCAACACCAAGAACTCTGTGTGTTATTAACCCCAACACCAAGAACACTCTCTGTGTGTTATTAACCCCAACACCAAGAACACTCTCTGTGTGTTATTAACCCCTCCCCAGAGGGTTAATCCAGGAAAACCCAAGGAAGCCTCGTAGTAGGGCTTACTTTAATTGGGACCCTTCCTAGAATGCAGAAAACAGTCCACTGACATCTAGATGTCCCGTAGCTCAATTGCTAGCGCACTTAGCTCACACTCTGAGGTCCGTGGTTCAATCCCAGGTACGGGTGAAAACATTAGGACGTGTTTCCTTAAGACACCTGCTATCCATGTTCACCTATCAGTAAAATAGGTACCTAGGTGGGTCGCATCTTGAGACAAAATTGACCTAATCTGCCCGAAATGCTCTGCATAACAAGTGGCTTTCTATATAGTAGTATGTCATTGATGTCAACTAGTGTCTGTATACCTTGTACATGTACTTGTAGAAATAAAGATATTATTATTATTATTATTATTATTATTATTATTATTATTATTATTATTATTATTATTATTATTATTATTATTATTATTATTATTATTATTATTATTATGTGAAGAGACGCTGCAGAAGTAATTAGGCTTATCTACGTTTCTCGCTTCGCCTGGGAATTGAACCCAGGTCCTTTGGGTTACCTGTCAAACTCTACCACTGTTCTGCCGAAGCGTTCACCTTACAATCGAAAGGTCACGGGTTCAGTTCTCAAGCCAGGAGGAACACGTGGACAAGGTTTCTAACACCTCTGCCGACCCGGCTCACCTAGCAGTTGAAAAGCAGCTTCCTGGGTCGTGCCTAGCATCATGGAAAAAATGTAATGTATTAAAGATAACGGCAGACTTGCTGGTGTTCACCAGGTTATCTTCCAGAGTGTTCGATAACCGAGACATGCTGGTGTTCACCAGGTTATCTTCCAGTGTACGATAACCGAGACCGGCTGGTGTTCACCAGGTTATCTTCCAGAGTGCACGATAACTGAGACCTGTTGGTGTTCACCAGGTTATCTTCCAGAGTGTACGATAACTGAGACCTGCTGGTGTTCACCAGGTTATCTTCCAGAGTGCACGATAACTGCAGACCTGCTGGTGTTCACCAGGTTATCTTCCAGAGTGTACGATAACCGAGACATGCTGGTGTTCACCAGGTTATCTTCCAGAGTGTACGATAACTGAGACCTGCTGGTGTTCACCAGGTTATCTTCCAGAGTGTACGATAACCGAGACCTGCTGGTGTTCACCAGGTTATCTTCCAGAGTTTACGATAACTGAGACCTGCTGGTGTTCACTAGGTTCTCTTCCAGAGTGTACGATAACTGAGACCTGCTGGTGTTCACCAGGTTATCTTCCAGAGTTTACGATAACTGAGACCTGCTGGTGTTCACCAGGTTCTCTTCCAGAGTGTACGATAACCGAGACCTGCTGGAAGTAAACAAGCATTAATTAAATACAATAATAATAATATAATATCTAATATAATATAGAAAATATACAATGCACTCGCACAGAGCTGAGCATTTTTGTCACGCCTTCAATATATTTTTTATAAAAACACCTAACAGACAGAAACTCTTAACGACGTTTCGGTCCGGCTTGGACTATTAATGGTCCAAGCCTGACCGAAACGTCGTCACGAGTTTCAGTCTCCCATGTGTGGGATATCTGTGTTTTGTTCCAGTCACGTTATTATGCATCTCTATTCTTTCAAAACACTGGAAGAAGCTCTACGCAGAGAAAAACGTTTCTAGTAAGAGCTTTGCTCTGCGCTAAACGTGCCTATCATGACACACTTAAATCCAAAAAATTAGACTATAAATACCTTTTTTTGTAATTAAGACTATTAACATTTACGAGGTTCATTAATTCAAATACCTGAGTAGTAAAAATACAAGCGAGAATGAATCAGAACCTGTAAGGTTCTGTCGGTTGGTTTTTGTAGTGGCCTAGCTGGCTGGCTGGCTGGCTGGCCCTGCAGTTATACTGTGTAGATATACTGTACAGTTATACTGTACAAGGAAGATGAGGTTGTCAGGCAGGTGACCCGACCACACAACCCCTGGTAAACTTTTGACCTGGCTGGCTTTCCTATTAGTGTATATGTTGGTTCCTATGTATGTGTGAGGGAGGGACACACACTGCAACACAGTGTTCCCCACCTCTCCCTCTCCCTCTCCAGTCTAGTTTCCACCATAGTGGAACCTGATATCCTGGGCTTTTCACTCATTATATAATATGAGAAATCACGAAAGCGACTAGCCGAAGATTCGAACCCATGTAGTTTGCTGCCTCGATGAGCGAAAATCATATGACGCCTTAACCCCACACAATCGGTTCAATGGGTTAAGGCGTCATGTGATTTTCGCTCACCACGAGGCAGGGCCAAAACTACATGGGTTCGAATCCTCGGCTAGTCGCAGTGTTGTTATTAAGAACATAAGAAAAAAGGAACACTGCAGCAGGCCTACTGACCCATGCGAGGCATGTCCATCACTCCCCTGCTTAGACCCGACCACCTGGAGATAACCCTTTCCAGGTAAACTCCAGGTAGTCATGTAACTTCCACTTAAGGAATTAGTACGGCATCTGACCTAGTAGCACAAGCTAGTCAGGTCCAACTCACACCCAACCACACCCACTCATGTATTTATCTAACCTATTTTTAAAACTACACAACGTCTTAGCTTCTATGACGGTACTCGGGAGTTTGTTCCACTCATCCACAACTCTATTACCAAACCAGTGCTTTCCCATATCCTTCCTGAATCTGAACTTTTCCAACTTGAAACCATTGCTGCGAGTCCTGTCTTAGCTGGATATTTTCACCACGCTATTTACATCCCCTTTATTTATTCCTGTTTTCCATTTATACACCTCAATCATATCCCCCCTAATTCTACGCCTTTCTAGAGAGTGCAGATTCAGGGCCCTCAGTCTATCCTCATAGGGAAGATTTCTGATACATGGGATCAACTTTGTCATCCTCCTTTGTACGTTTTCCAGTGCATTTATATCAATTCTGTAATACGGTGACCAGAACTGTGCAGCATAATCTAAATGAGGCCTAACCAAAGATATATAGAGTTGAAGAACAACCTGAGGACTCCTATTATTTATACTTCTTGATATGAAGCCAAGGATTCTGTTAGCTTTATTGCGAACACTTATGCACTGTTGTCTTGGTTTTAGATTACTGTTAACAAGAACTTCTAAATCCTTCTCGCAATCACAAGTATTAAGATCTACATTATTTAGTTTATATGTGGCATGGTTATTGTCCTGCCCAACATTTAGAACTTTGCATTTGTCTACATTAAACTGCATCTGCCACTTGTAGATGAATGGTTCAGAGAACCGACAAGTTATAAATTAGACACATATGCAACACTTGGGTATCTTTATTGAGGAAACGTTTCGCCACACAGTGGCTTCATCAGTCCAATACAAAGTAGAAAGGTATAAGGAGAGGAGGAGTTTGAGGTAATCAGTCCCTGGGTGGCTTTAAAAAGAGATTGGACAAATATATGAGTGGGAGGGGCTGGGTTTGATTAGTGTCGTGAGTACAGGAGTAAATTCTTAGGTAGTGGTGGTTTTGATAAGGACCTGCCTTGTATGGGCCAGTAGGCCTTCTGCAGTGTTCCTCCATTCTTATGTTCTTATGTTCTTATGTTCCAGGCCGAGGGACTGATTACCTCAAACTCCTCCTCTCCTTATACCTTTCTACTTTGTATTGGACTGATGAAGCCACTGTGTGGCGAAACGTTTCCTCAATAAAGATACCCAAGTGTTGCATATGTGTCTAATTTATAACTTATCTGCCACTTCTCCGACCACTGCATCAGTCTATTCAAATAATCTTGAAGTGCTCTAATGTCCTCATTAGAATGAACTGGACGGCCTATTTTGGTGTCATCAGCAAATTTGCTTATGTTGCTATTTATTCCCTCATCTATGTCGTTTATGTAAATTGTAAACAACAGGGGGCACAAAACTGACCCCTGTGGGACACCGCTTGAGACGTGTCCCCATTCTGATTTCTCCCCATATTGATTCAATACCACTCGTTCGTTGTCACAATAATATATATATATATATATATATATATATATATATATATATATATATATAATGCATGGGGTCGACAAGAAAGACTTAGATTCTGCTACAATACGTTTATTTAAGGGATCAACGCTTAGGAGTACATTCATCAAGATGTGTAAGAACAGTGTACCATCGGTTCTGTAGTCTTCAAGGCTCCTCTTATAGTTGAAGAAGCATTGAAGAATAGAGTCGAAAGTGGAGAAAGACTGGCTTCTGTAATCCAGTCATCCGTCCTGAGCTCTATTCAATATGTAGAAATATCTGTGCCGGGGTTCCCTATTGTTAAGAAGACACAGCGGGTCAGGCAGCGGTGTATAGCAGGTATAATGAGGCAATTACTGGGATTTAGCAGTTGTAGCAGGGAAGATAACGGTATTTAGCAGTTGTAGCAGGGCAGGTAACGGTATTTAGCAGAAATAGTAAGGTCTTAGAAGGCAACTTGTAATAATCTCCAACATCATTCAGCAACAATGAACACTGTGCACATTATGTAAACAAGAGGAACACTATAGCAACAAAACAAACATAAAGTAATATAACGAACATAAATAACCCGCACTTAGGAGACTTTAATTTATGACGACGTTTCGGTCCGACTGGGACCATTACCTGGACACAAACAGAGGTGTGAAGAGATGATATATTCGCTGGAAACCAAGTCCTGACGCTGGTCTTTTCCAGTGACCCGTCACTGGCTCCCGAGGGAGTGTCGGAGTTTGTATAAGTGATGTAGCGTTTACAGCCCTACGGCGGGGGCGGCCCTGTGACAAGGGCACGGTGGGTGTAGCAAGTGGTGTAGCAATTAGCTACAATAGTCGTCGACGCCCTGTAGCTGGGGTACAACACGTCGTTGGTTCAAGTGGTGTCTTGGGTCAGGTGTGCACGATGGTGTAAGTCATCAGGCTCGTGTTCTACCTTCCCCGTAGGTAGTAGCAAAGGTGCTGGTGCAGGAGGAGTCAAAATTAAATCTCTGGTGTCTCAGGGCAGGTGTTCTCGCTGGTATGAGGCTCTCAACTCTCAAAAGCTCTCCTCCATTTGAGTCATTCCTGGCACTCTGGCCGCAGCCCGAGTGCCAGAGTGACTCAGGAGGTTGAGCGCAGAGAAAGAAGACAGAATATATATATGAGGGACGCGGGATGAGAATGGTAGAATTGGAGGGAATAGTTACAATATAATTTTAACTATCATTGTGTATTGAATTACACTACGTATTGTTATTTAAAAAAAAGGCCTTCTCATACAGTAGACCCAAAATTTTCAAGCAATGTGGACTAAAGTCGCTTCTGAGGCCCCTGCGGGATTAGGGGCCCTCAAGCTTAAGCTTCATTAGTTTCATAGTAGATCCGTCCCTGAGTAGTGGTAGTGAAAAAGGGGGCACAGAGCGGAGAGTAAGCGAAGAAATAGTAGTAGTAATAGTGGAAGTAATATAAGGAGCAAGAGAAGAGAGGAGCACTGCGGGAGAGCTAATATCACACGGGGAAGGACAAAATCCTTGCTGGACAAAACCCACCTAGGAAAAAGACAGGAAAGTCAAGGAAAAATAGGAAAGGATAAGTGGCAGGGAGAGGAGGAGATCAAGATCAGGTCAAGTCACGAGTCTTCTGAAGTTTAGAACATTTAATTAACAATGTAATGGGAAAGGAAGGCATCAACAGAGACAAAGCCAAGACTAAGATTCACATTAGGAAAGTTGTGTATAAGAGATGGTTCAACAAGACGGCGACTGTGAAGGCTAGAAGAAGGATAGACAGTTTTAGCAGAGGACCAGTTAATTGGATGACCCTGATCTCTAACATGACAGAAAGAGAGCAGCCAGTTTCTCCAAAGTATTGGAGAGGACAAGAGGAGCAGGAAATGGAGTAGACTCCGGAAGCATCAATGGCAGGAGGAGAGGTATGAATAAGGTTACTATGAAGAATATTAGTTTGGTGAAAAGAAAAATTAATATCTAAAGAAAGGAGTGTTGTTAATTTTTGGGAGACTGGGAATAAACGGAAGACAGGGTATTTTGTCTTTTATTCTTGACACCAACAACGACCGCTGCATCAACAACGACCGCTGCATCAACAACGACCGCTGCATCAACAACGACCGCTGCATCAACAACGACCGCTGCATCAACAACGACCGCTGCATCAACAACGACCGCTGCATCAACAACGACCGCATCAACAACACCGCTGCATCAACAACGACCGCTGCATCAACAACGACCGCTGCATCAACAACGACCGCTGCATCAACAACGACCGTTGCATCAACAACGACCGCTGCATCAACAACGACCGCTGCATCAACAACGACCGCTGCATCAACAACGACCGCTGCATCAACAACGACCGCTGCATCAACAGGAACAATACATTCAAAAGATCATTGTTTTTGTCACCAGTGAAAGAAAATCACATTTATTTACGTATTTTCTTGTTGTAGCATTAAAATGAGAAAACGTGAAGTGGGCCAGCCAGCAGGGAGTGTTGTTGAGGCATTACCAGCCAGGCACGTCACTACACTACAAAAACACTATACTACTTGTTCAGTGTGGGAACCATGGCAACAGACGTTCTCACCAAGTGACATCAATATTATATATCACAGCATTGCAACCAGTGAAGGGATAGGTGTGTATACTATCACATATGTGGAAGGGATTGAAATGGACGTGACGTCCATTTCAGCAACTTCACCTCACTTATACTCCAGCATATATGATCTGCCTGCATGGCTTGAGGGACTGACCCCCTCCTAACAAGGGTGAGGGACTGATCGCGTCAAAACTACTATCACTCTTTCCATATTTGTTTTTGACCGAAAAGACTGTTGTTGGTGGTGTCCTGATGACAGTGTTGTAGGCTCCACCACACTGGTTGCTGGTGGTGTCCTGGTAACACTGTCGTAGGCTCCAACACACTGGTTGCTGGTGGTGTCCTGGTAACACTGTCGTAGGCTCCAACACACTGGTTGCTGGTGGTGTCCTGGTAACACTGTCGTAGGCTCCAACACACTGGTTGCTGGTGGTGTCCTGGTAACACTGTCGTAGGCTCCACCACACTGGTTGCTGGTGGTGTCCTGGTAACACTGTCGTAGGCTCCAACACACTGGTTGCTGGTGGTGTCCTGGTCACACTGTTGTAGGCTCCAACACACTGGTTGCTGGTGGTGTCCTGGTAACACTGTTGTAGGCTCCACCACACTGGTTGCTGGTGGTGTCCTGGTAACACTGTCGTAGGCTCCACCACACTGGTTGCTGGTGGTGTCCTGGTAACACTGTCGTAGGCTCCACCACACTGGTTGCTGGTGGTGTCCTGGTAACACTGTCGTAGGCTCCAACACACTGGTTGCTGGTGGTGTCCTGGTCACACTGTTGTAGGCTCCAACACACTGGTTGCTGGTGGTGTCCTGGTAACACTGTCGTAGGCTCCAACACACTGGTTGCTGGTGGTGTCATGGTAACACTGTTGTAGGCTCCAACACACTGGTTGCTGGTGGTGTCCTGGTAACACTGTCGTAGGCTCCACCACACTGGTTGCTGGTGGTGTCCTGGTAACACTGTTGTAGGCTCCAACACACTGGTTGCTGGTGGTGTCCTGGTAACACTGTCGTAGGCTCCACCACACTGGTTGCTGGTGGTGTCCTGGTAACACTGTTGTAGGCTCCAACACACTGGTTGCTGGTGGTGTCCTGGTAACACTGTCGTAGGCTCCACCACACTGGTTGCTGGTGGTGTTCTGGTAACACTGTTGTAGGCTCCACCACACTGTGTACGACCAGTGACAAGTCTTCAGTACAACAACAGATGTTGAACTGCAAGTCAAAGTTTGGGTACAAGTTACTAGTATTCCACTGACATTCACTTGAAACGACTTAAATAAGGCAAGTGTTCAACTGAACACGATGGGTTGTTAGCTGAAGATCTCAGAGAATTGGTTTCAACACAATTGAACACACGAGGGTCATTAAGGCTGTATGTCACTTAGCACCAGCACCACCACACAATAGTACCACCACACAATAGCACACCACCACAATAACAAACTCACCAACAGCAACCACCAAACCATCACAACAGACCACACACAAACTAGCACCACCACCACAACTAGCACCACCACACAACTAGCACCACCACAACAACTAGCACCACCACCACAACTAGCACCACCACCACAACTAGCACCACCACAGCACTGACAAGCAGCAGCCCAGCAACAATAATATTGAGCAGACGGTCAGTGGTGTCATGAGAAGAGAACACTGACCTCTGGCAACCTCATACTTACCTGCCCAAGGTCACCTGTTCTAACCACTGCCCAAGGTCACCCTGCCCAACCACCTGCCCAAGGTCACGCTGCCTGCCCATACCATCCATCAAGGTCACCACCAGTACTGGTAGTGGTGGGGAAGGTGGGTGGGTACTAATGTTGGGTTCGTGGTGTTGGAGACGGTGGTGGTGATTGTGGTGGTGTACAACCAGACCAGACCGAGAAGTACGTACCTCAAGCACCAGAACACATACACCAGGAGCTATGACTCGACCCCTGCAACCACAACTAGGTGAGTACAGAGACGTAATTCTGCAGGAGAGACTGTGGCAGGGTACAGGAAGTGGAGGGTAGCAGAAATAAAAGGTCTGAATATTTACATGAGAGCAAAAGGCCCTGATCAGCTTGTTATTGTTGAGGGAACGATGAATAGTGATAAATACAAGGCAATCCTGGCAACTCATTTCCTTCTCATTGTGCATAGAGACTTTCCTTGTGAAGGTATTTTCCAGCTGGATCTTGTTCTATGCCACACTTCCAGAAAAATGCTGACATTCTTCGAAGAGAGTGGGTTAAGCGTTTTAAATTGGCCTAGAAACTTTCCTGACCTCAACCCAGTTGAGAATCTATGGGCAATAACCAAACACAAGATTGTGAAACAGGACTGTTCAACTGTGGAGAAGCTAATTGTTGCTGTTATTAGGACCTGGTGCCACGACGAAGAACATGCCAAAACGTGTTCAACATTGGTCGATTCTATGCTAAAGTGTGTAGCATTGCTTATGAAAGCAATGGGTAGTCATATCTCTTATTAAATCTATTATCTCTCATATCTTTGCCGTGTATTTTTCAAATAAACATTAATTTTCCAAATAAATGTCTTAATTCATCACTGTCCCAATTAATATGCACATTACTGTACATTATTATCTACGTAATTATCACAACACTACCAACATATCTCATGTTTGGCTTTGTTATAGCGTGCTACCAACCACACTGATTTACGCAAAATTAAATCGTATACCGCATTCGTTGCGTAGCACCCCTCATTTGTCCCTATCATGTTCCTCAAACACTCCTGCTCACCGCTGTTTGGCTGTCCTAAATTACTCTTAGTTACCCCACCAAAACTGTCCAGACACTGTCCAGGAACTTCCCCACCAAGACTGTCCAGGAACTTCCCCACCAAGACTGTCCAGACACTGTCCAGGAACTTCCCCACCAAGACTGTCCAGACACTGTCCAGGAACTTCCCCACCAAGACTGTCCAGACACTGTCCAGGAACTTCCCACCAAGACTGTCCAGACACTGTCCAGGAACTTTCCCACCAAGACTGTCCAGACACTGTCCAGGAACTTTCCCACCAAGACTGTCCAGGAACTTCCCCACCAAGACTGTCCAGACACTGTCCAGGAACTTCCCTACCAGTGCTGTCTTCACAGCCTAGGAATTTCCCCTCTACATTCCTTCTCAGAAGAGCCCGTCATGGTTAAATTAAGTTAGGCAGCAGCGGACAAGGTTCTCATGTTCACGTTGACTGAGTCCTTGTTGTAGCTCCCCCTCCAGGACAAGACCTGCATTATTGTTAAAAACACATTCCATTGTTGTTAGAAGAGAGACCTGGTTTAACCTGAGAGGTAGATACTTTCTGACTGCCAAAAACAAGGTTATAAATTATTCCACACTGATAGGATCAACGAGAAAGGTGGTGGAGTGGCGATGTGTGTCAAGAGATAATTTAAACTGTTGTATTAGACAAGATATATAATTAGAAGCGTCGGACACTGAATCTGTTTGGCTACAGTTTCTCAAGGGTTGTGAAAAACTAATTTTGGGTGTGATTTACAGGCCCCCAAACCTTGATAGGGAACACTGTAAACTTCTAGGGGATGAAATTACTATGGTATCTATTCAAAAAAATTGTGTAATGGAAGCTTTTACCTTTTGACAAACTGATTGGAGCAATTTGACAGGAAATCTTGAGTCTAACCAGTTTCTTGATACGATCCAGGATTGCTTTTTAAAACAGTTTGTGACAGAACCAACTAAAGGAAATAACCTGTTTGACTTGGTTCTTGCCAACAAGAAATCACTTAAGAATAATCTTGAGGTTAATGATGAGCTTGGGGAAAGTGATCACAAATCACTCAGTTTCAATATATCATGGAATTACATTAATAACTACAACCAAGTCAAGCTCTTTGATTTTCACGCAGCTGATTTTTGTGTGACTGAGAATTATCTAGGTAGGTGGAGTGGACTGGTGTGACCTGACTGCTCATTATGACCTGACTGCTCATTATGACCTGACTGCTCATTATGACCTGACTGCTCATTGTGACCTGACTGCTCATTATGACCTGACTGCTCATTATGACCTGACTGCTCATTATGACCTGACTGCTCATTATGACCTGACTGCTCATTATGACCTGACTGCTCATTATGACCTGACTGCTCATTATGACCTGACTGCTCATTATGACCTGACTGCTCATTATGACCTGACTGCTCATTATGACCTGACTGCTCATTATGACCTGACTGCTCATTATGTGACTGCTCATGTAGACTGATGCGTGATGACTGCCAATATGACTGTTCTTATGACGACTGCTCATTATTCTGGGTCAGTAGAGTGATGGCTGCCAATAGAGTTTATCAAGCATATATCAAATGGGAAATTAGATCAAACAAAAATGACGAATAGGGAGAAAATAGGACCACTTAAAAGTTGATCAGGTCAGCTCACTGACTGTGACAAGGAAATGTATACAATTTTTAACACTTATTTCTTCTCAGTTTTTGCAAAAATGATCCTAGAGAAATTCCAGAAATAAAAAATTACAATATTTAGGTGAGAATAAAAATAAGTTATGTAGGATCAAAGTCACTAGTGACATGATTCTCAGATAATTAGATAAATTACAACCTAACAAATCCCCGGGACCTGATGAACTGTTCTCATGGGTTATAAAGGAAAGTAAGGAGGAACTTAGCAAACATTCGGGTAGTCTTCTCAACATATCACAAGCTGGCATAGTGCCTGATAAATGAAAAATGGCAAATGTGATACCTATCTACCAAGCAGGAGACAGGGCCTTAGCTTCGAATTATAGACCAATTAACCTAACCTTCATTGAGGAGAATTAATGGAATCAATAATTGCAGAAGCAATTCGAAGCCCATTGAAAATATAAATTGATCAATGAATCTCAGCACAGTTTTACAAAGGAGCGTTCACTAATGTATTTGAGGTACAATATCATGATAATAAATACGATATTGTGTATATGGACCTCAATATGGATTTTAATTGTGTTCCACACAGGAAATTCTTGAAGTAACGGGCACAAAATACAAGCGTGGTTGACAGATATGCAACAAATAGGTTTGCATAAATGGGGAGAAATCTGAATAGGGACCCATTACCAGTGGTCCTCTGCAGAGCTCATTATTGGGCCTTGTATTGTTCACAGTACACATAAACTATATACTTGAGGGAATAAATAGAGACGTAATCAAGTTTGCTGATGACACTAAAATAGGCCGTCAAAGAAATTCTGATGAGGACACTAGAGCGCTGCAGGAAGATCTGGAGAGGCTGAAGCAGTGGTCGGAGAAGTGGCAGACGCAGTTTAATATAGACAAATGTAAGGTTCTAAGTCTGGAAAACAGAGAATAAGCACGACACTTATAAACTTAATAATGTAACTTTGCTCACACCTCTACAACACAATTGTCATCAAAGATTTGTTAAGTTATACCATGAATTAAGGAAAGATCCTGGACTTCACCTTACGAAACAAACAAAGCAAATGTGATAGTAATTATGGACAAGGTAGATTATAGTGGAAAAACGAACATTTTATTATAAGACGGGGAATTACGTGGTTATTAAACCAGTCAACTGGAAGGAGCAGGAGTAACTGTTCATGAGGTATGGGTCGCAGGAAGACAGGAGGGGCAGTGGAGAACTGTTCTTGAGCTTCCACCGTAACGAAACGGACGACATTCCGTGAGTGTTCCCTCGGGGCATCACTGGTATCCAGTTCATGGAGGAGCAGTTGTGGCCACAGCAATCACGACTCGCTGTAACCTACACTCAATTACCAGAACTGATTGTGGTTACCACACACACACACACACACACACACACACACACACACACACACACACACTCACACACACTCACACACACACACATACACTCACACACACAACACACATACACTCACACACAGTGTCTAATCGACATTTGCCTACGACAAAATGGTAACACACACACTGCTCATGGGGCAGGGAAAGAGTGGATCTAGTAGTTACCAGCCAAGAGGCGGGGCCAGGAGCTGTGAATCGATCCCTGCAACCACAAATAGGTGAGTGCAAATAGGTGAGCACACACACACACACAGAGCATGTGATAAGGCTAAGGGAGGAGCGAGGGACGCTAACCACGAATAACCAAAAGTATGTAAAATGCTTAGCAAAAAAGTTTTGACAGAAGAAAGAGAAGTTCGGGAAGTCAGTGTAGTGAGAGCAGGTCAACAGGCCCTGGGGAAGGCAGTGTAGTGAGAGCAGGTCAACAGGCCCTGGGAAGGCAGTGTAGTGAGAGCAGGTCAACAGGCCCTGGGAAAGTATCAACACAACAAAAGAAGTGATGAGACTACTACAGGAGGTGCTTGTAACACCAGCAACGGCACCAGACAACATATCTCCCTGGCAGATACGTTGTCTGGTCTGGTCTGGTCTGGTCTGGTCTGGTCTGGAGCTATAAATATCAGAGAGTGAAAAGGACCCGAAGGAGAATATAACACCTAGCATATCCCCAGAGTTGCAAATAAACTGGGAACACGATTTCGACTTACAAAATCCTAGGAGGAATTGACATGGCATAAAGGGACACACTGAATTAAGAGGATGAAGGGGACATAAGTGGAAGCTGAAGACAGAAGAACCATAGGGATGTCAGGAAGTGTTTCTTTAATCTTACAATGGTTGAGTGGAATGACTTAGACGAGGCAGCAGCGGAAGTGAACTCAATACGCAGCTTCAAGAGTAGATATGTTAAGACCCAAGAGGCCAGAAGTCAGTGAAATAAATCACAGAAGGCTGTCATGGTAGTACACTTGCACCTACAGTATTTTCCCCGCGTCTGAAGTTTGTTCTCATATCAGATTGTATTCCTCCTTTAAACTTCTTTCTCTCCAGATTTTCATGATGATGTGGTTTGTGTTTGTGTGTATTCACCTATTTGTGATTGCAGGGGTCGATTTACAGCTCCCGAGCCTCCGCCTCTTTGCTGGTCGCTACTAGGTCCACTATCCCTGCTACATGAGCTTCGTCGTATCTCTTCTTAAAGTTATGTATGGATCCTGCCTCCACTACATCACTCTCCAGTGTGTGTACTCACCTAGTTGTGGTTGCAGGGGTCGATTCACAGCTCTTGGCCCCGTGTGTGTGTGTGTGTGTGTGCGTGAACATACTCACATAGTTGTGGTTGGTGGGGTTGAGTCTTGGCTTCTGGCACCACCTCTCAATTACTCACCACAGGTCGCACTAAACTTCTCTTCTCGACGCTCTCAGAGTAACCCAGAGTAACTCTCAGAGTAACCCAGAGTAACTCTCAGAGTAACCCAGAGTAACTCTCAGAGTAACCCAGAGTAACTCTCAGAGCAACCCAGAGTAACTCTCAGAGTAACCCAGAGTAACTCTCAGAGTAACCCAGAGTAACTCTCAGAGTATTTTGCCTTTCCCTCTGTTCTTCCTCCAAGCTCCTGGTCACTCCAAGAATATTCTGATCGGTTTCAAACTTGCAGGAAAAGGTTCCAGGAAAATGTTCCAGGAAAAGGTTTCAGGAAAATGTTCCAGGAAAATGTTCCAGGAAAAGGTTCCAGGAAAATGTTCCAGGAAAAGGTTTCAGGAAAATGTTCCAGGAAAATGTTCCAGGAAAAGGTTCCAGGAAAAGGTTCCAGGAAAAGGTTCCAGGAAAGGTTCCAGGAAAAGGTTCCAGGAAAATGTTCCAGGAAAAGGTTTGTCTTGTGAGCGTCCTGTGAATAAGCCAGTTTATCAAGTTTACAAATACAAATATTGTATGATTTTCCTGTGATAACTTACGAACGCTTTCTCAGATAGGATTGAAATTTTCAACACAGCTGTATCCTGATAAATAAGACACTTGTGCAACATTTGGGTATCTTTATTCTGGAAAAGTTTCACCATCCAGTGACTTCTATAGTCTGAGCTGGGAGACTTCAGTAGTGTCAGTCTGAGTTGGGAGACTTCAGTAGTGTCAGTCTGAGCTGGGAGACTTCAGTAGTGTCAGTCTGAATTGGGAGACTTCAGTAGTGTCAGCTTGAACTGGGAGACTTCAGTAGTGTCAGTCTGAGCTGGGAGACTTCAGTAGTGTCAGTCTGAATTGGGAGACTTCAGTAGTGTCAGTCTGAACTGGGAGACTTCAGTATTATAATGAGGATATCATCTAGTGTTCAATAAAGGGTCATCACCTACAACAACTTCAAATGATTTGTTTCTGAAAGCTGGAGTTACTGTTACTTGGGAATTACCATTTCTCAGAACAGCCTATCCCATACAGGTGTGTGTGTGGAGTCTCTGGAGGCACGTGTGCAGGTGTGTAGGTGTGAGGTTTGTAGGTGTGCAGGTGTGCAGGTGTGCAGGTAAACAGTGATATAGCAGACATTCTGATCCTGCTTGCACCGCAGACATTCTGATCCTGCTTGCACCGCAGATGGAGAGATGGTTGAAGGTGATGCCCAGCTGAGTGTCAGGAAATGACATTGTCATCACCGTAATGTAGTAAACAACAGCCTGACTCAGAGAACAGTTAGATCAGCCAAAACAAACACAGCATCGAGGAAGCTGACGCCAGCACTTTACTGAGTGAGGATCATTTCACACATAACACTGAACGTCTTACTTTATAAATACGCAGCCACTGGGCGGAGTAAGTAAATAATAATAATAACAACACTAATAATAATAATATCTTTATTTCTACAAGTACATGTACAAGGTATACAGACCTAGTTGACATCAGTGACATGTAGAAAGCCCCTTGTTATGCAGAACATTTCTGGGAAATTAGGTCAGATTTGTCCCAGGATGCGACCCACACCAGTCAACTAACACCCAGGTTCCCATTATTACTTATGGGTGAACATAGACAACCGGTGTAAGGAAACACGTCCAGTGTTTCAACCTCTTCGCCGGGACACGAACCTGGACCCTCACCGTAAAGTAAAAGAAGCAGACTTATGCTGACCGTACACACATATCAGGGTCAGGTCAGCACCTCAGGTGTTTGTAACAAACACAGTTATGGAAAACTTAACGAGGGAATTTAAGATTATTTATCTGTAGTTCTGTAGGAAAAAACTTGTAAACATGACAATGGACTTTAAGGTTTGATATGAGCAACAAGCGGTCAGAGGAACGGTAGATGACGGTACTTGGCATACAACACTTTAAGAATCCTTGCTATCAAACACAGTAGAGGGCACTAGATGGAGGACGGTGTGTATTTGCACTTACAATAAAAAAAAAAGGTATTTAACATAGTAATGAATGCGTGGGAGAGGCGCTGTCAATCATGAACCAGTCTGAACAACTGATGCATTATCACAACTGATGCATTATCACACTCTTATAGGGATGGATGACCAGTGGGGTAGACAATCAGTCTATTGATGTTGATAGATCAAAGAGTTCATCAGCAAGCAACGTCCACTGGCATTATTACCAGCTATATATAAATAAAAATATATTAATATTAAATTGGAAAACATTCTCCACTGCTATTTGTTGTGACATTAACACAAGAACTGAGGCGTAATCTTAGTAGACGTCTTGACTCACTGGATCCTGGACCTCTGGTCTTGACTCACTGGATCCTGGACCTCTGGTCTTGACTCACTGGATCCTGGACCTCTGGTCTTGACTCACTGGATCCTGGACCTCTGGTCTTGACTCACTGGATCCTGGACCTCTGGTCTTGACTCACTGGATCCTGGACCTCTGGTCTTGACTCACTGGATCCTGGACCCGTCTGCTACTGATCGACCTGCTTGACTCACTGGATCCTGGACCTCTGGTCTTGACTCACTGGATCCTGGACCTCTGGTCTTGACTCACTGGATCCTGGACCTCTGGTCTTGACTCACTGGATCCTGGACCTCTGGTCTTGACTCACTGGATCCTGGACCTCTGGTCTTGACTCACTGGATCCTGGACCTCTGGTCTTGACTCACTGGATCCTAGACCTCTGAACAACAACATTGAAGATGCCGCTACAAAACGAGTGGCTGGAAATATAACACAGGAGATAATCTGGAAAAAACGAAGGATTGTGATCGTTTTCACACACACACACACACACACACACACACACACACACACACACACACACACACACACACGTATGAAAGGCCCCTTGGAGCTAGTGATCATTTGGTTCTGTGTTTTGATTATATAGTTGAGCTACAAGTGGAAAGAGGAGCAGGAATAGGAAGGGAGAAACGAAACTACAAAAGGGGGGACTACACAGGCATGAGGAACTTCCTACAAGACGTTCAGTGGGAGAGAGAATTGGCAGGAAAACCAGTAAAAGAAATGATGGAATATGTGACAACCAAATGCAAAGAGGCAGAGGAGAGGTTTGTCCCCAAGGGAAACAGAAGTAATGGGAAGACCAGAACGAGTCCTTGGTTCACCCAGAGGTGTAGGGAGGCAAAAGTAAGTGTAATAGAGAATGGAAAAGTACAGAAGACAAAGGACTCAGGAAAATAAAGAGATTAGCCGAAGAGCCAGAAACGAATATGCACAGGTAAGAAGGAGGCTCAGCGACAATATGAAAATGATATAGCATCAAAAGTCAAGTCAGACCCGAAGCTGTTGTATAGCCACATCAGGAGGAAAACAACAGTCAAGGACCAGGTAATCAGGCTGAGAAAGGAAGGTGGGGAGTTCACAATAAACGACCAAGAGGTATGTGAGGAGCTCAACATGAGATTTAAAGAAGTATTTACACAGGAGACAGGTAGGACTCCAGGAATTCAGAATAGGGAGGTATACCAACAAGTGCTGGATGAAATACACACAACCGAGGAGGAGGTGAAGAAGCTGCTATGTGAACTCGATACCTCAAAAGCGGTGGGACCGGACAACATTTCTCCGTGGGTCCTTAGAGAGGGAGCAGAGATGTTGTGTGTGCCACTAACACAAATCTTCAACACATCCATTGAAACTGGGCAACTACCTGAGGCGTGGAAGATGGCAAATGTAGTCCCAATTTTAAGAAAGGAGACAGACACGAGGCATTAAACTACAGACCTGTGTCACTGACGTGTATAGTATGCAAAGTCATGGAGAAGATCATCAGGAGGAGAGTGGTGGAGCACCTAGAAAGACACAGACTTATAAACGATAACCAGCACGGTTTCAGGGAAGGAAAATCCTGTGTCACAAACCTACTGGAGTTTTATGACAAGGTAACAGAAGTAAGACACGAGAGAGAGGTGGATAGACTGCATTTTTGGACTGCAAGAAGGCGTTCGACACAGTTCCTCACAAGAGGTTAATGCAAAAGCTAGAGAATCAGGCACACGTAACAGGAAAAGCACTGCAATGGATCAGAGAATATCTGACAGGGAGGCAACAACGAGTCATGGTACGTGACGAGATGTCAGAGTGGGCACCTGTGACGAGTGGAGTTCCACAAGGGTCAGTCCTAGGACCTGTACTGTTTTTGGTATATGTGAATGACATAACGGAAGGGATAGACTCAGAAGTGTCCCTGTTTGCAGATGATGTGAAGTTAATGAGAAGAATCAAATCAGTCGAGGATCAGGCAGGACTACAAAGACCTGGACAGGCTGCAAGCCTGGTCCAGTAACTGCTCCTTGAATTTAACCCTGCCAAATGTAAAATCATGAATATCGGGGAAGGGCAAAGAAGACCGCAGACAGAGTATAGTCTAGGTGGCCAAAGACTGCAAACCTCACTCAAAGAAAAATCTTGGGGTGAGTATAATACCGAGCACATCTCCTGAGGCACACATCAATCAGATAACTGCTGCAGCATACGGGCGGCTGGCAAACCTAAGAATAGCGTTCCAATACCTCACTAAGGAATCATTCAAGACCCTGTATACCATATACGTCAGGCCCATACTGGAGTATGCAGCACCAGTTTGGAACCCACACCTGGTCAAGCACGTCAAGAAATTAGAGAAAGTGCAAAGGTTTGCAACAAGACTAGTCCCAGAGCTAAGGGGATTGTCCTACGAAGAAAGGTTAAGGGAAATCGGCCTGACGACACTAGAGGACAGGAGGGTTAGGGAGACATGATAACGACATATAAAATACTGCGAGGAATAGATAAGGTGGACAGAGACAAGATGTTCCAGAGAGGGGACACAGAAACAAGGGGTCACAATTGGAAGTTGAAGACTCCTATGAGTCAAAGGGATGTTAGGAAGTATTTCTTCAGTCATAGAGTTGTCAGGAAGTGGAATAGCTTAGAAAGCGACATAGTGGAGGCAGGAACCATACATAGTTTTAAGACTAGGTTTGATAAAGCTCATGGAGCAGGGAGAGAGAGGACCTAGTAGCAATCAGTGAAGAGGCGGGGCCAGGAGCTATGACTCGACCCCTGCAACCACAAATAGGTGAGAACAAATAGGTGAGTACACACACAGCTGTGTGTAAAACAACGAAATCACTTACGTATTTCCAAGAGCTTCTTGGTACTTCACCTTCTGCATGAAGGGAGGATGTTCAAAATCTTGGTCTTTGTTTTTCACTGGAGACAATTTGTTACATCATCTGTCAAGCTTCGTGTTTTCATACTGAGTGATTATATTGTGAAAATTTGGGACCAATTCCTCCAGAAATTTTCAGGTGTATATTATAAGATAATGTAGGCTCCTGGGCTGCGAGCAGGACAGTGCAAGGGACTTAAAGCTGTCCCGGTTGATCACAAGCTTGATTGAACTTGTACGAGTAGTGACGGCTCAGTGGTCGTTACCCTATTCTGCACTAGTTATTGCTTTTGTTGTTGTTGTTGTTGTTGTTGTTGTTGCTGCTGCTGTTGTTGCTGCTGCTGTTATTGTTGCTGCTGTTATTGATGCTGCTGCTGATATTGTATACCTGTAGTTGTTGATGATGCTAATGTTGTTATATGTGAAGCAATAACCCTGTCTGGGTCAGTCAGCTCAGAGCAGTGAAGGCTCGACCCTCCGTCCTTTGGTCACCATACACACACACTGTCTCCAGCTGGTAAACTCTCAAAACCGGCCACAGGTATGACACAGGCCTGGGAGCAAGGAGGAGCCTGACTGGTCCACTGTGAGGATGCCCTGCCCAACATGGGTACGAGTGGACTTAGTGACTAGGGACAAAATGCCCCTTAAGGGTCACCTCCACCAGACGCAAGGGGAAATTCCTTTACTAATGATTTTTTGCATATATTTTTATTGTGGCTAACAAAGGTCTGGAAATAAAATTCGGTACGTGATGAGTTCACTTTGTGCTGTGTCTTGTGTGAAGTCGGAGGTGGATACATCAGCAGTGTGCTGCTATACTGTTCTATATGATACATCAGCAGTGTGCTGCTACACTGTTCTATATGATACATCAGCAGTGTGCTGCTACACTGTTCTATATGATACATCAGCAGTGTGCTGCTACACTGTTCTATATGATACATCAGCAGTGTGCTGCTACACTGTTCTATATGATACATCAGCAGTGTGCTGCTACACTGTTCTATTGTGAACAGCAGTGTGCTGCTGACTTTATTTTACTCGCGGTGTTTGCTACACATATATGACATGCAGTTGCTTATGAATGATCATCGCAGTGAAGTATATTTAGTTCCTTAGAGACTTATAACTTCATCACTGGGAGTCTCAAGCCTGGCAGAGCTTGGAAATCCTCAGATGGAGTATTCTCAAGTCTCTTAGAGACTTATACATCTTCATCAATGGAGATGTCTCACTCTTCCTTACGAAGTACATTACCTGGGTCCTCTATGCTAACAAAACCTTACAGTTTCTGGTACAGATTAGAGAAATGCCAATGTGTAGCACTTAACTGGTGGCTCTGTGTATGGTGCGCCAGACATGGGTTAGAGAGGTGTTCAAAAAGTTAGAGAGACGAGCAGACTTGGAGTTCACTGCCTGAGTGCCACACTGCCTGAGTGCCACACTGCCTGAGTGCTGCTCTCCTTCTATCTGCTGAGTTTAAGTTGGTAGATGCCAGGCAGAGCCCCCGCGTGGAGGGCATTACAGTGACGCTATTGGAGTACCTGGAGGGGGTTCGGGAGTCAACGCCCCCGCGGCCCGGTCTGTGACCACGTCTCGCGGTGGATCAGGACCTGATCAACCAGGCTGTTACTCCTAGCAGCACGCAAACCGACGTACGAACCACACTGCTCACAGTTATGTTGTTTCACACCTGGACTTCTTATGTACTGTATTTTGTGAAGTCATGCTGGGCCATCCAACCCCTCTCCTCCATCCCTCTTCCCTTATCCCCCACCCCTCATTCCTTCCCCTCCCTCCCCTCCTCAGCCACACTGTGTCATTCAACCGTTGAGGGAATGTCAAGGAGACGAGAGGAACCTGATGCCTGACAAACTTTACGACTTCTCTGGAGGCAAGTTGAATATAAACATATATTAGGAGCACTGAGACACCCACAGCACAGGCACATCCCGACACGAGGGGAGGTGTGTGACGGAAGAGCGCACTAAGTTCCCCTGTCTTCTAATAACATCACTTTTTCCACTATAATCTACCTTGCTCATAATTACTATAGCAGTTGCTTTGTTTCGTAGGTGAAGTCCAGGATCTTTCTTAATTCATGGTATAACTTAACAAATCTTTGAGACAATTGTGTTGCTCACACCTCTACAACACAATTGTCCTCAAAGATTTGTTAAGTTATACCATGAATTAAGGAAAGATCCTGGACTTCACCTACGAATCAAAGCAAATACGATAGTAATTATGGACAATGTAGATTATCGTGGAAAAATGAGCATGTTATTAGAAGACGGAGGTACTCCAGAGAGACAGCAACACAATACATATATGGTCAAACAAGTGACTTCTCAACGTCAACCCAAAAATACAAAGTCAAATCATGCAATTTACAGAGTATGAGGGAAGACCGGGCACAGAGTACAGCATGGGAAGAGAGCAGCTGCAAATACCAGAGAGTACAAAGGACCTCGGGGTGAACATAACACCAAGAATATCGCCATAATTGCACATAAACAATATAACGCCAGCGATATAACCAAGATCTAACCTCAGAAAAGCATTCAGTAACTTGAATAACGACTCCTCCAGAACCTTATACGACATATATTAGGTCAGTCACTGAGTACGCTGCCCCACCATGCAGCCCTCACCTGGTCAAGCATGTGAAGAAACTCAAAAAGAAGATTTAGAGGTTTGCAGCAAGAATATTACCAGAACAGAGAGTAATACACTGTGAGCAGAGGGTGAAGGAACTGAACCTGACCACCCTGGAGAAGAGAAGGATGCGGGAGATGTGATTACGACATACACAATCTTGGGAAAAGTTGGTAGAGCAGTTAAGAAACAGACGGGCGCCTGCCCACGGGTGTCTACCTACGGGTGCCTGCCCACGGGTGCCTGCCCACGGGTCCTGCCCACGGGTGCCTGCCCACGGGTGCCTGTCCACGGGTGCCTGTCCACGGACACCTGCCCACGGGTACCTGCCCACAGATGTCTGCCCACTGGTACCTGCCCACGGGGACCTGCCAACGGGTGCCTGTCCACAGATGTCTGCCCACGGGTACCTGCCCACGGGACCTGCCATCGGGTGTCGCCCACGGGTGCCTGCTCACGGGTGCCTGCACACGGGTGCCTGCACACGGGTGCCTGCTCACTGACACCTGCCCACGGGTACCTGCCCACGGGTGTCTGCCCACGGGTGCCTGTCCACGGGTGCCTGTCCACGGTGCCTGCCCACGGGTGCCGCCCACGGGTGCCTGCCCACGGACACCTGCCCACGGGTACCTGCCACAGGTGCCGCCACGAGTACCTGCCCACGGGGACCTGCCAAAGGGTGCCGCCCACGGTGCCTGCTCACGGGTGCCTGCACACGGGTGCCTGCACACGGGTGCCTGCTCACGGACACCTGCCCACGGGTACCTGCCCACGGGTGTCTGCCCACGGGTGCCTGTCCACGGGTGCCTGTCCACGGGTGCCTGCCCACGGGTGCCTGCCCACGGGTGCCTGCCCACGGGTGCCTGCCCACGGACACCTGCCCACGGGTACCTGCCCACGGGTACCTGCCCACGGGTACCTGCCCACGGGTACCTGCCCACGGGTACCTGCCCACGGGTACCTGCCCACGGGTACCTGCCCACGGGTACCTACCCACGTCTAGAGAGCAGTGACACTGGGCACTCACACCAAGAGCTGTTGACGTTGGTATCCTGGACAGCTATCTCCTCTCCCCTCCCCTCTCCCTCCCTCTCCCTCCCCACTCCCTCCCCTCTCCCTCCCTCTCCCTCCTCCCTCCCTCTCCCCTCCCCTCTCCCTCCCCTCTCCCTCCCTCTCCCCTCCCCTCTCCTCCTCCCTCTCCCTCCCTCTCCTCCCTTCTCCCCTCCCCTCCACCATCCCGTGTTCAAACTGTTTTTTTTTCATATATCCTGACTGTTGCTCTTGTCGCTGTCAATAATTATCCCGGTCATTATCTGGTTTTCTGGTCATTATCCTGGCATTATCTCTGGTCTGTCCAGTATTATCCTGGTCATTATCCTGGTATTGTCCTGGTCATTATCCTGGTCATTATCCTGGTCATTATCTGGTCATTTCCTGGTCATTGTCCTGGTCATTGTCCTGGTCATTATCCTTGGTCATTATCCTGGTCATTATCCTGGTCATTATCCTGGTCATTATCCTGGTCATTGTCCTGGTCATTATCCTGGTCATTGTCCTGGTCATTATCCTGGTCATTATCCTGGTCATTATCCTGGTCATTGTCCTGGTCATTATCCTGGTCATTGTCCTGGTCATTATCCTGGTCATTGTCCTGGTCATTATCCTGGTCATTGTCCTGGTCATTGTCCTGGTCATTATCTGGTCATTATCCTGGTCATTGTCCTGGTCATTGTTCTGGTCATTATCCTGGTCATTATCCTGGTCATTGTCCTGGTCATTATCCTGGTCATTATCCTGGTCATTATCCTGGTCATTGTCCTGGTCATTTCCTGGTCATTATCCTGGTCATTATCTGGTCATTTCCTGGTCATTTCTGGTCATTTCTGGTCATTATCCTGGTCATTCCTGGTCATTATCCTGGTCATTATCCTGGTCATTATCCTGGTCATTATCCTGGTCATTATCCTGGTCATTATCCTGGTCATTATCCTGGTCATTATCCTGGTCATTATCCTGGTCATTATCCTGGTCATTATCCTGGTCATTATCCTGGTCATTATCTGTCATTATCCTGGTCATTTCCTGGTCATTATCCTGGTCATTTCTTGGTCATTATCCTGGTCATTGTCCTGGTCATTATCTTGGTCATTTCCTGGTCATTATCCTGGTCATTTCTGGTCATTATCCTGGTCATTATCCTGGTTGCATTATCCTGGTCATTACCCTGGTCATTATCCTGGTCATTATCCTGGTCATTGTCCTAGTCATTATCCTGGTCATTATCCTGGTCATTATCCTTGTCATTATCCTGGTCATTGTCCTGGTCATTATTTATCCTGGCCATTGTCCTGGTCATTATCCTGGTCATTATCCTGGTCATTGTCCTGTCATTGTCCTGGTCATTATCCTGGTCATTGTCCTGTCATTGTCCTGGTCATTGTCCTGGTCATTATCATGGTCATTATCCTGGTCATTATCCTGGTCATTATACTTGTCAGTTTAAGGTTTAAAGGAATCATTCACCAAAACAAAGGTTTTTCAGACATCAACTTTTTCTCGAAGATTGATGGACAGATTACGTCATATTTATTTCATTGCTTCTGCTACCTTTGTATTTGACTGAAGAAGCCTACTGTGTGGGCGAAACGTTTCCTCAATAAAGATACTCAACTGTTACACATATGTCTTAATCTTGATGGTGCAGTTTAATGTAGACAAATATAAAGTTGTGAGTCTGGGTAATGGGGGGGGGACAATGTAGGTCTTAGTGAAAGCGAATGTGGAATTTATAGGAATTTTTGTTAGTGGGAAATTATAGCCAGAACAACAGTGCACAAGTCTTCGTAATAAAGTTAATGGAATTCTTGGCTTCATATCAAGAAGAATAAATAATAGAAGTTTATGCTTGAACTTTATTCTTGGTAAGGTCTCGTTTATATCATGGTGCGCAGGTCTGGTCTCCACATCACAGAACCATGGTGCGCAGGTCTGGTCTCCACATCACAGAACCATGGTGCGCAGGTCTGGTCTCTACATCACAGAACCATGGTGGGCAGGTCTGGTCTCCACATCACAGAACCATGGTGCGCAGGTCTGGTCTCCACATCACAGAACCATGTGGCAGGTCTGTCTCACATCACAGAACCATGGTGGGCAGGTCTGGTCTCCACATCACAGAACCATGGTGGGCAGGTCTGGTCTCCACATCACAGAACCATGGTGGGCAGGTCTGGTCTCCACATCACAGAACCATGGTGGGCAGGTCTGGTCTCCACATCACAGAACCATGGTGCGCAGGTCTGGCTCTCCACATCATGCAGAACCATGGTGGGCAGGTCTGGTCTCCACATCACAGAACCATGGTGGCAGGTCTGGTCTCCACATCACAGAACCATGGTGGGCAGGTCTGGTCTCCACAGCACAGAACGGATATAAATGCGCTGGAAAACACAGAGATGGATGACATAGAACATAAGAAAGGAGGAACACTGCAGCAGGCCTGTTGGCCCATACTAGGCAAGTCCTTCACAATCCATCCCACTAACAGAATATTTGCCCAACCCAATTTTCAATTCTATCCAGGCAATAAGCTTTGATAATTCTATTAACTCAGGTGCAAGTCCCACTCAAATCCAATATCCTTTCTATCAATTATCAGAAATCTTCCCTACGAGGATAGACTGGGGCCCTGAGTCTGCACTCTCTGGAAAAATGTAGAATTAGGTGGGTTATGACTGAGGTGTATAAATGGGAGACAGGAATAAATAGGGGGAACATAAATAACGTGCTAGAAATATATAACCAAGACAGAACTCGCAGCAGTGTATTCAAGTTGGAAAAATTTGGATCTAGAAAGGTTATAGGAAAGTATTTTTTTGGCAGTAGAGTTGTGCATGAGTGGAACAAACTGCCATCTGGCGGCACTGAAGCCAGAACTTTGCGCAGCTTTGAACATAAATTGTACGGTTATATGAGGGAGCATTGGGGAGTGTGAGTTTAAGCTGCCTAGCATGGGGCAGTAGGCCTCCTACAGTGTTCCTTCATTCTTATTTTCTACCAAGACTCTGTGATGTTGATGTGTGTGATAGGACTGATAAGACAGCTACGGAGCGAGTGATGGTGAATGTGCTTTCATCTTAATCAGCCTGCCTTGGTGGGGAGGACACAGGTTAAAAAAGTGTGGGGGGAGAGAGAGAGAGGAAGGGAGGGAGAGAGGGGGAGGGGAAAGGAGGAAGAGGAGTCAGAAGAAGGGAGAACACTCATCAAACCAGAGGAACTAAGCCAGTTCATTTCCACACAAAAGTTGGAACGGGAACCATTGTGAACTATTTACTGCCTGTCAACCATTATATGCACCTGAGTCTTACTGTCTCGTCAACCATTAAGATGACACCTGAGTCTTACTGCCTCGTCAACCATTAAGATGACACCTGAGTCTTACTGTCTCGTCAACCATTAAGATGACACCTGAGTCTTACTGCCTCGTCAACCATTAAGATGACACCTGAGTCTTACTGCCTCGTCAACCATTAAGATGACACCTGAGTCTTACTGTCTCGTCAACCATTAAGATGACACCTGAGTCTTACTGTCTCGTCAACCATTAAGATGACACCTGAGTCTTACTGCCTCGTCAACCATTAAGATGACACCTGAGTCTTACTGTCTCGTCAACCATTAAAGATGACACCTGAGTCTTACTGTCTCGTCAACCAATAAAGATGACACCTAAGTCTTACTGTCTCTCATCTTCATCATTCAGTTACCTTTACTCATCAGTGTTTCTCAATCATTCTCACTCCTGTAATTAGTTCCTTCAAGTTCCGTGTAGAAGTGAGTTAGAATCCTTACCCTGTAAGCTGTTGTGGCATGCAAAGAGTACGTAACCTTCATTCGGCGCATGTACACACCCTCATAATAGGCTACCTCGCCAACCAACGAACCAGATGCTAAGGGTCTGACGATATAATTGGGCCCCATCGTTAGATCAGTACCTAGGTTCAGCCAATCATAATGTGGATCTGGCAATTGTGAAGGTGACGTGGTTACCACTCACGTTTCCACCCTTGTCATTTTTATTCTGCTTCTGGTTGAAGCACGGGTCTCTTGTCTCTTGGCTTGCCTTGACTACCGTGGCCTGCACTAATACCTATTTGCTGTACATAGTGTATATAGTGTACATACTTCTGTTTATACTTGGTGAAGGAAAATACAATTCAAAGTTTTCTCCCATTTACGACCAGGTTAACAGGCCTTGAGAACCTGAGTTTGTAATAGCTGTACTTGTCGTGGAAGAGATTAAAATCAGAGGAACTCAGAGTTCTGACATAACGTTCATTATGACACGATGAAGTTCTTATAGAGCTTAGCTCTATACTATATATCTCTATCATATTTGTGGGCTCTACTTTTGGGCTCTACTTGTCTCTACGTGTGGCTCTACTTGTCTCTACGTGTGGCTCTACTTGTCTCTACGTGTGGCTCTACTTGTCTCTACGTGTGGCTCTACTTGTCTCTACGTGTGGCTCTACTTGTGGGCTCCACCATAACTGTGGGTTCTACCATAACTGTAGGATCTAGCATACATGGTAGGCAGGTATGGGAAGGTTGAGTATGGTGGGTCACTGGACGCAGTTATTCACCTGGATAATATATATCCTAACCCGTACTTACTCATGACAGAGCATGTGAGTGAAGAATATCTCATACATATGCTCTAGCGAGCACCTTTGAACCATGGTACCATGCATGGCAGTGAACCAGAGGTGGGAATGGTAGTGTAGTACCTCGAGCAGGTGTAGCAGAAGCCAGGTGCAGCAGAAGCCAGGTGTAGCAGAATCCAGGTGTAGTAGAAGTTAGGTGTAGCAGAAGCCAGGTGTAGCAGAAGCCAGGTGTAGCAGAAGCCAGGTGTAGCAGAAGCCAGGTGTAGCAGAAGCCAGGTGTGCAGAACAGTGTAGAGAAGCCAGGTGTAGCAGAAGCCAGGTGTAGCAGAATCCAAGTGTAGCAGAAGCCAGGTGCAGCAGAATCCAGGTGTAGCAGAAGCCAGGTGCAGCAGAAGCCAGGTGTAGCAGAAGCTAGGTGTAGCAGAATCCAGGTGTAGCAAGCCAGGTAGCAGAAGCCAGGTGTAGCAGAAGCCAGGTGTGCAGAAGCCAGGTGTAGCAGAAGCCAGGTGTAGCAGAAGCCAGGTGTAGCAGAAGCCAGGTGTAGCAGAAGCCAGGTGTAGCAGAAGCCAGGAGCCAGGGGCAGCAGAAGCCAGGTGCAGAAGCCAGGTGCAGCAGAAGCCAGGTGTAGCAGAAGCCAGGTGTAGCAGAAGCCAGGTGTAGCAGAAGCCAGGTGTAGCAGAAGCCAGGTGTAGCAGAAGCCAGGTGTAGCAGAAGCCAGGTGTAGCAGAAGCCAGGTGTAGCAGAAGCCAGGTGTAGCAGAAGCCAGGTGTAGCAGAAGCCAGGTGCAGCAGAAGCCAGGTGCAGCAGAAGCCAGGTGCAGCAGAAGCCAGGTGTAGCAGAAGCCAGGTGTAGCAGAAGCCAGGTGCAGCAGAAGCCAGGTGTAGCAGAAGCCAGGTGTAAGCATGTATGGTATACCGACAAGGGGATGAATTATACCCAAGTGCAACATCTGGGTACCTTTATTTGTAGACGTTTCGCCCACCAGTGGCTTTATCAGTACAATACAAGGACGTGTGAAGACCGTAGAACTATATACAAAACACATCGACTCCAGGTCTGGGACTGATTACCTCAAACTCCTGACCCATCTTTCCACCGTTCTTCTCTGTATTGGACTGAAGAAGCCACTGACTGGCGAAACTTTCCTTAAATATTGCACAAGTGTGCAGTTGAGCGCATGCACCACAGCCCGGCTCATCAGAAGCTGACTTCAAGCACTCAGCAGGAGTCTGCTCCTGATCCACAACAGTAAGGATTGATCCAGGCAAGAGGAATAACTCCGGTTCTTTGGATCTAGAACCCCTGACCGTCATATGACTGGTATTCTTTCTTATGTAACTGATATTGTTATAGTGTTTCTCTAGACAGAGCTCCTCTATACAGAGCTCTATATAGAGCTCTTCTATGCTGGGCTCCTCTGTATAGAGCGACATTCTCTTCTGGATTTATAGATCAGGAGGTGGGAATCACAGCTCTGTAGAGCTGCTCTCTGATAAAGCAGCTCTACCAGACAGCAGCTCTATCAGACAGCAGCTCTACCAGACAGCAGCTCTACCAGACACCAGCTCTACCAGACACCAGCTCTACCAGACACCAGCTCTACCAGACACCAGCTCTACCAGACACCAGCTCTACCAGACACCAGCTCTACACCAGACACCCAGCTCTACCAGACACCAGCTCTACCAGACCCAGCTCTACCAGACACCAGCCTCAGCCCAGCTCTACCAGACACCAGCTCTACCAGACACCAGCTCTACCAGACACCAGCTCTACCAGACACCAGCTCTACCAGACACCAGCTCTACCAGACACCAGCTCTACCAGACACCAGCTCTACCAGACACCAGCTCTACCAGACACCAGCTCTACCAGACACTCCAGCTCTACCAGACCACCAGCTCTACCCAGACACCAGCTCTACCAGACACCAGCTCTACCAGACACCAGCTCTCAGCACCACCTCAGCCACCAGCTCTACCAGACCCAGCTCTACCAGACACCAGCTCTACCAGACAGCAGCTCCCCTCACCAGACACCAGCTCTCCACCAGCACAACCAGCTCTACCAGACACCAGCTCTCCGACAGACAGCTCTCCACCAGACACCAGCTCTACCAGACACCAGCTCTACCAGACACCAGCTCTACCAGACACCAGCTCTACCAGACACCAGCTCTACCAGACACCAGCTCTACCAGACACCAGCTCTACCAGACACCAGCTCTACCAGACACCAGCTCTACCAGACACCAGCTCTACCAGACACCAGCTCTACCAGACCCAGCTCTCAGACACCAGCTCCCACACCAGCTCTACCAGACACCAGCTCTACCAGACACCAGCTCTACCAGCACACCAGCTCTACCAGACACCAGCTCTACCAGACACAGTCTCAGACACCAGCTCTCACACCAGTCTCCAGACACCAGCTCTACCAGACACCAGCTCTACCAGACACCAGCTCTACCAGACACCAGATCTACCAGACACCAGCTCTACCAGACACCAGCTCTACCAGACACCAGCTCTACCAGCTCTACCAGCTCTACCAGACACCAGCCTACAGCACCAGCTCTACCAGACACTCTAGCTCTACATTGACACCAGCTCTACCAGATCACCAGATCTACCAGACACCAGCTCTACCAGACACCAGCTCTACCAGACACCAGCTCTACCAGACAGCAGCTCTATCAGAGAGCTGCCTTGCCTCTTTCTTCTTTATTTGACAGTTCACTAACTCTAAACATCTTTCCTTCCTTTGTCACTCTTTATTAACATTAATTGTTACACCTGTGCTTCACCCTCTATTATTATTAATTATTATTATTATTATTGTTGTGTTCTCGTCATCAGACGAGATTTCAAGAAAGAGTAATTAAGAAATGGAACAACGGTAAAACAGGTGAACAACGGTACAACAGGTGAACAACGGTACAAAAGGTGAACAACGGTACAACAGGTGAACAAAGGTATGAAAGACAGCTAAAATAGACAGGAATTTGAACAATTATCACGAGGATCATCACGTGACCTCTTCAACTGAGACACACAGACACAGGAAGTAGAACAACGATGTAGTGGAGGCAGGATTCATACATAGCTTTAAGAAGAGATACGACAAAATTAATGGAGCAGGGAGAGAGTGGACCTAGTAGCGACCACGGAAGGGGCGGGGCCAGGAGCTATGATTCGACCCCTGCAAACACAATTAGGCCAGTATAAACATCTCAAACAACTGACCTTCATTCACAGAACATAAACAACTTTGTTTTTATAGCATATTTTGATTTTTAGAAATATGAGGCGTTTCCTCACATATATGAAATATTAGTTACAATATACTATATATAAACTAGGTGTATTTTAAGTGTCTGTGCGATCGATCCAAGGAAAGTATCCACGTACTGTATAATTAATACAGTGACCAGTGGGAGACACCACCACTGTGGTTACCACTGTGACTTACTCTTGTCACAAAGTTCTACGAAAGTTATATTATTAAAGGATTCGTGTGCTCTCTCTGAAGTTCTGTTCTGTTTAAAATTCTCTGCAATCCTCAAAAAGATGGATTTTGTAATTTTTAAAAATCGTTCACCACCACCACCATCACTGCCACCATCACCATCACTACCACCATTACCATCACCACCACTTGCACTGTTCTGGTAGTTATAGTGATGTAGGTACATAACGCTGGAGAGGCTGGCACTGTTGATCATCACTCAGACACGAACAAGTGTAAACATTGACTTGAAAATCTTGCTGACTTCAGCGTTGGTCTGTGATACAGCAAGTTTGGTCTACAACCTCTAGTGAGGTCCACGACCTCTAGTCAGGTCCACGACCTCTAGTCAGGTCCACGACCTCTAGTGAGGTCCACTTGCGACCTCTAGTGAGGTCCACTTGCGACCTCTAGTGAGGTCCACGACCTCTTGGCTTTTGTGTGACTCCAGCAGTACAAGTAGGAGGAGGAGGCGGAGGAAGAGAATTAAGAGGCGAAAGAGAGGAATCATTAGGAATTAAGTGTGCGGGAAGGTGGATGAGTGAAGGAGAGGGAGGAAGGAAGGGAGGGAAGGAGGGTGGGTGGTTATGTCTTGACAGAGGTGGTGGTTGAACACACAAGACTGGGGTGGGTGGGTGGTGGTTGAGGCAGTCTGTCAGGAGCGTGGAGTGTGGTGAGGTGCTTCTCTTACCACACTCTCGTCGCATCTAGCTCGTGTTAACCCTCACACACCAGTGTTGGCCCCTACACGGGTTGCAACAGGGAGGGCATCATACAATATTCACTTCCCTCCGACCTTGACGAAAGGGAAGGCCACAACACTGCTGATGATTTCAATGCCATGAAGAAAGGTATCCATTGAGGCGTCTTCAAACTGAAGGACTTCGAAAACTACACTGAGACGTCCTTCCCCTTCACTCTTCAGATCTCGGAATCCTTTTTAGAAACGTTACCCCTCGCACTGCTAACCTCATAACATTACACTGAGACGGCCCATCTCCCTTACACTGCAGCCTTCAGAGTGCTAATCCTTCGCACTACAGATGCAATAACACTGCATTAACACGTCCCCCTCACAATCCAGGCCTCACAGCGCTCTTCCAGGATAGTCCTCTCACACGCCACGCCTAAAACACCTCTTTTAATACGGATTTCATGAAATAAGGGGAAAATGACAACCAGGAGAAAAAGAGAGAAATTTAATAGAAAAAACAACCAGTAACTCTAGGAAGGATAGACAGACGTATAGCTATGACATATTAAAGTTAAGGTCAATAAGAGGCTAGAAAATTCCTAGCCCATTGGAAGGCGTCATTCCTGCAAAAAAAAAGTGAAAACGAAGACGAGAAGTTTAGAGTTATTATGTCTTCTACTTTGGTGTGGTGAGAAGCGAGAGGTTTCCGTGGGGTCAAGAAACCCACTCAGCCGAGGAAAGCCTTCAAAAGGAGTGGGCATCTCTCCAAGTGTACCTGCATACACCCTTGTCATCACCGTGAAGGTCAGTGTCGACACAATACACTTTCCCTGTACAGTGGTTACTAGACATTAGTGAACACGTTAATCACGACGTTTTAAACAAGCAACTAAACGTCTAGGAACACTTCTAGGCAATGCAAACTACACGTACACACACACACACACACACACACACACATAAACACAGTGAACCAGCTATACACACATATTCATACAGTAAACCAGCAACACAAACACGGTAAACTAGCTACACACACAAACACAGTGAACCAGCAACACACACATACACACAAATACAGTGAACCAGCAACAAACCCAAACACACATAGTGAACCAGCAATACACACAAACACAGTGAACCAGCAACACACACATACACACAAATACAGTGAACCAGCAACAAACCCAAACACACATAGTGAACCAGCAATACACACAAACACAGTGAACCAGCAACACACATATACACACAAACACAGTGAACCAGCAACACACACATACACACAAACACAGTGAACCAGCAACAAACCCAAACACACATAGTGAACCAGCAATACACACAAACACAGTGAACCAGCAACACACACATACACACAAACACAGTGAACCAGCAACACATGCACACACACAGTGAACGAGCAACACACACACAGTGAACCAGCAACATACGTACACACACAGTGAACCAGCAACATACGTACACACACAGTGAACCAGCAACACACACAGTGAACCAGCAACACACACAGTGAACCAGCAACACACACAGTGATCCAGCAGCACACACAATGAACCAGCAACACAGTGAACCAGCAACACACACAGTGAACCAGCAGCACACACAATGAACCAGCAACACACACACAGTGAACCAGCAACACACACAGTGAACCAACAACACACAGTGAACCAGCAACACACACAGTGAACCAGCAACACACACAGTGAACCAGCAACACACACAATGAACCAGCAACACACATAGTGAACCAGCAACACAGGAAGGACGGAGACATTCTTCAAGACAGGATATAAGAGGAAATAAACATGACCTCAGAGTTCAGGTATCCTTCTTTGAAGCAACTCATGCACACACTCTTAATACTCTCACTCTTTTTTATACACATGCTCTCTCTTTCTGTCTGTCTGTCTGTCTGTCTGTCTCTCTCTCTCTCTCTCTCTCTCTCTCTCTCTCTCTCTCTCTCTCTCTCTCTCTCTCTCTCTCTCTCTCTCTCTCCCTGAGTGATCGTCAGGGAGGCGACGTCAGAAAGAGCAAGTGAAGAGTGGGGGTTCCACAAGGATCAGTACTAAGACCAGTACTATCTTATATTTACGTGCATGACATGACAGAAGTGATAGTCAGAGGTGATAGAGTCAGAGGTGATAGAGTCAGAGGTGATAGAGTCAGAGGTGATAGAGTCAGAGGTGTCCCTGTTTCTCAGATAATGTGAAATTAATGAGGAGAATACAAACAGACGAGGACCAGAAAAGGCTACAAATGGATGTGGACAGACTACAGGTCTTGTCTGGCTACTGGAGTTGAACTCCAGCAAGTGCAAAGTTATGAAGATTAGGGACGGGCAAAGAAGACCGCATATGGTATATAAGCTCGGGAGGGAGTGAAGATTGTAAACCTTACTCAGGGAGACGGACCTTGGAGTGAGCAGTGTACCGAGCATATCACCTGAGGCGCACATAAATCGAATTGCTGCTGCAGCCATTGAGTATCTGGCTCATCTAAGACTAGTTTTCAGACATCTAAATAAGGAGTCATTCACGACACTGTACACCATGTATGTTCGGATTTTTAACCCAGAGGGTTAGTCACTCAGGATAACCTGAGAAAGTCAGTGCATCACAGAGGACTGTCTCTTATTTTTATTGGGATTGTTAGGCCCATGATAGAGTATGCATCACCAGTATGGAACCCACACCTAGTCGAGCACTTTAAGCAATTGGAGAAAGTGCAAAGGTTTGCAACGAGACTAGTCCCGGAGCTAAGGTTATGTGCTATGAGGAGTTAGGTTCAGGGAACCCACCCTGATGATACTGGAGAACTAGGAGAGATATGATAACAATGTATAAGATGCAGAGAGGAATTGATAGGGTAGACAGGGTTGATTGTTCGAGAGGCAGGAAATAGGAACACAAGGGCACAGCTAGAGGCTGAAGGCATAGATGAGTCACAGGGATGTTAGGAAGTATATTATCAGTCTTAAAGTGGTTAGGAAGTGGAACGACCTTGACAGTAGAGTGGTAAAGGCAGGATCTATACATAGCTTGAAGAAGAGGTATGATAAGGCTCTCGAAGACATGAGTGAACCTAGTAGTGGCCAGCAAAGAGACGGGAACAGGAGCTGCGACTAGACCCTTGCAACTACATAGATGAGTATACGCATGCACACATACACACACATAGGGGCTTTTGGCATGTACACCTCATAACATCTCATAACAAATTGTAACTCTTTGTATCATGTCCAAATAAACTGTTACTATTATACACATACACACACTGGAGGACAGGAGAGATAGGGGGGATATGAAAACGACATATAAAATACTGAGAGGAATCGACAAGGTGGACAGAGACAGAATGTTCCAGCGATGGGACACAGCAACAAGGGGACACAGCAACAAGGGGACACAGCAACAAGGGGACACAGCAACAAGGGGACACAGCAACAAGGGGACACAGCAACAAGGGGACACAGCAACAAGGGGACACAGCAACAAGGGGACACAGCAACAAGGGGACACAGCAACAAGGGGACACAGCAACAAGGGACACAGCAACAGGGGACACAGCAACAAGGGGACACAGCAACAAGGGGACACACAACAAGGACACAGCAAGGGGACACAGCAACAAGGGGACACAGCAACAAGGGGACACAGAACAAGGGACACAGCAACAAGGACACAGCAACAGGGGACACAGCAACAAGGGGACACAGCAACAAGGGGACACAGCAACAAGGGGACACAGCAACAAGGGACACAGCAACAAGGGGACACAGCAACAAGGGGACACAGCCCAAAGGGACACAGCAGGGACACAGCAACAAGGGGACACAGCAACAAGGGGACACAGCAACAAGGGGACACAGCAACAAGGGGACACAGCAACAAGGGGACACAGCAACAGGGACACAGCAACAAGGGACACATCAACAAGGGGACACAGCAACAAGGGGACACAGCAACAAGGGGACACAGCAACAAGGGGACACAGCAATAAGGGGACACAGCAACAAGGGGTCACAGTTGGAAGTTGAAGACTAAGATGAACCACAGGGATGTTAGGAAGTATTTCTTCAGTCACAGAGTTGTCAAGAAGTGGAATAGTTTGGGAAGTGATGTAGTGGAGGCAGGATCCATACATAGCTTTAAGAAGAAGTATGATAAAGCTCATGGAGCAGGAAGAGTGACCGAGTAGAGGCCAGTGACTCGACCGCTGCCACCACAACCAGGTAAGTACAACTAGGTGAGTACACACACACACACACATACACACACACACACACACACGACCTCTTTATGAATTTCAAAATTTCAATTTTGTTAGTTTTCCTGGTAATGTCCAGCAGGAGGCTGGATCCTGCTGGCCAGACGTGTTGCTCAACTGTACTCACATATTTCACTCTACTCGCTGAGTACAAATGGTTTTTGTGAAGTTGCTGCCACAGGTACCAATGACCTCAGCGCTGCCCCAGGGCATCCAAGCTCCCTCCTCCTTCGTCTGGTGGTGTGTGTCGTGCCACTGGTCGTAACCTCTGGTGGTGTGTGTCGTCCCACTGGTCGTAACCTCTGGTGGTGTGTGTCGTGCCACTGGTCGTAACCTCTGGTGGTGTGTCGTGCCACTGGTCGTAACCTCTGGTGGTGTGTGTCGTGCCACTGGTCGTAACCTCTGGTGGTGTGTGTCGTACCACTGGTCGTAACCTCTGGTGGTGTGTGTCGTGCCACTGGTCGTAACCTCTGGTGGTGTGTGTCGTGCCACTGGTCGTAACCTCTGGTGGTGTGTGTCGTCCCACTGGTCGTAACCTCTGGTGGTGTGTGTCGTGCCACTGGTCGTAACCTCTGGTGGTGTGTGTCGTACCACTGGTCGTAACCTCTGGTGGTGTGTCGTGCCACTGGTCGTAACCTCTGGTGGTGTGTGTCGTGCGACTGGTCGTAACCTCTGGTGGTGTGTGTCGTCCCACTGGTCGTAACCTCTGGTGGTGTAAGTGGTCCCAACTGGTCATATCGAGTGGCGGGAAACAGGTACACGAGGGCACAGTTGGAAGTTAAAAACACAGATGACTCACAGGGATGTTAGCAAGTATTTTTTTCAGTCTTAGAGTGGCCAGGAAGTTGAACCACTTGGAAAGTGAAGTGTCAGAGTCAGAAGCTTTAAGAAGAGGTACGACAGGGCTCTCGAAGCCAAAAGAATGAAACTAGTAGTGACCAACGAAGAAGTGGAGACAGGAGCTGAGTCTCGACCCCTATGACCACATATAGGTTGGTACAAATAAACAAGTACATGTAGGAGAGTACATATAGGAGAGTACATATAGGTGAGTACATATAGGCGAGTATATATAGGAGAGTACATATAGGCAAGTATATAGGCGAGTACATATAGGCGAGTACATATACATGAGTACACTTATAACATCAAGAGTTGTAGACTGAGACACTTGTACAACATTTCGGAATCTTTATTACGGAGATGTTTCGCCAGCCAGAGGTTTCTTCAGTCCTGTACAGAGAAAAACGGTGGGAGATGAGGAGTAGTTTGAGGTAATCAGTCCCTCAGCCTGGAGTCGATGTGTTCAGTCATCAGTCTTGAGAAAAGTACAGCGTTTCCTGACAAAACTGCAGCTGAAACCTTTGGTCATCTGACCGAGGCCTTCCACCGGCTTATATTCAAGAACAACAATGCCAGTTTCCTTCACGAAGAGTCTTGTCTTCTGCTGTTCAAACACCTGTCTCTTCCTCATTATCTACCTGGTTACCTAGCAACGAATGTCTTATTTTGGATGGTACAGGTCTATAGGACAGCCTCTCCTATCATAATTAATACATTAGATCACCCTTAAGAGATCAACGTTCTTTTAATGTAATAATAATAATAATAATAATAATAATAATATCTTCACTACATCACACATTCTTAAATGCCATTTGTTAAACATAAGTGGCCCCAGAACTCAGCCTTGTGGTCCCCTCGTTACGTCTGCCCACCCTCCCACACGCTGACTCTCCTCTTAAGTGGTCTCTTAATTACCCGCTTAATAGCAGCGGTGTGGGTTCACTATGCATATCAACATCGTTTAGATGAAAGATTAGGTTAGGTTAGGTTAGGTTAGGTTAGGTTAGGTAAGGTTGGGTTAGGTTAGGTTAGGTTAGGTAAGGTTAGGTTAGGTAAGGTTGGGTTAGGTTAGGTAAGGTTAGGTTAGGTTAGGTTAGGTTAGGTTAGGTAAGGTTAGGTTAGGTAAGGTTGGGTTAGGTCAGGTTAGGTAAGGTTAGGTTAGGTTAGGTAAGGTTGGGTTAGGTTAGGTTAGGTTAGGTTAGGTTAGGTTAGGTAGGTTAGGTTAGGTTAGGTAAGGTTGGGTTAGGTTAGGTTAGGTTAGGTTAGGTAAGGTTGGGTTAGGTTAGGTTAGGTTAGGTAAGGGTGAGTTAGGTTAGGTTAGGTAAGGTTGGGTTAGGTTAGGTTAGGTAAGGTTGGGTTAGGTTAGGCTAGGTTGGGTTAGGTTAGACTAGGTCAGGTAAGGTTGGGTTAGGTTAGGTTAGGTTAGGTAAGGTTGGGTTAGGTTAGGTAAGGTTAGGTTAGGTTAGATTAGGTTAGGTTAGGTTAGGTAAAGTTAGGTTAGGTTTGGTTTGGTTAGGTAAGGTTGGGTTAAGTTAGGTTAGGTAAGGTTGGGTTAGGTTAGGTAAGGTTAGGTTAGGTTAGGTTACGTTGGGTTAGGTTAGGTTAGGTTAGGTTGGGTTAGGTTAGGTAAGGTTAGGTTAGGTTAGGTTTGGTTAGGTAAGGTTGGGTTAGGTTAGGTTTGGTAAGGTTGGGTTAGATTAGGTAAGGTTAGGTTAGGTTAGGTTAGGTTAGGTAAGGTTGGGTTAGGTTAGGTAAGGTTAGGTAAGGTTAGGTTAGGTAAGGTTAGGTTTGGTTAGGTTAGGTTAGGTTAGGTAAGGTTAGGTTAGGTTAGGTTAGGTTAGGTTAGGTTAGGTAAGGTTGGGTTAGGTTAGGTTAGCTAAGGTTGGGTTAGGTTAGGTAAGGTTGGGTTAGGTTAGGTTAGGTTAGGTTAGGTTAGGTAAGGTTTGGTTAGGTTAGGTTAGGTTAGGTAAGGTTAGGTTAGGTAAGGTTGGTTAGGTTAGGTAAGGTT
>WNWK01000927.1:0-37500 GCA_009830355.1 Cherax destructor | reverse complement strand
CTAGCACTGCTTCCAATACAAGATCTGTATATCAGCCACACTTTCAAAGGGAAATTTTATCTTAAATTCTGGGGCCTCGTAAATATTTTGTGGGATTAGTTTGTTTTTCAATATATTACTCTTATTTTTATTACATTTTTCATGGAAGTCTGAGACATTTTCTCACATATTCGAAATTTTAGCTACAATATACATGCCGATAATTGATAGTATATTGTGTCGAAACACAACTTATCCTAATTTCAAATCAACTTGCTTTGTGGGCCTCCAGATTAATTACTAAAATTACGTGGAAGCGTAGAAAGAGGAGAAAAGCTCCACTTCCTTGAATCTAGAGTATTTCACCAGCACATTGCCTGAGAGTTCCATGTCGTCTAAGAAGTGTCGTTCCTGCCACCAGGGTCGTACAAGTTCGGCTACGGTGACGACCACCAGTGGAGACACGAGGAACGACGCCCCGACGGCGTTGTTCTGGGTCGCTACGGCTGGCACGACGCCCTGGGCAAGCATCACGTCACACATTATGTGGCAGACGCAGAAGGCTACCGTATCGTCCGTCCTGGCCAAAAAGTAAGTGTAGTTGAAGATTAAGACACATGTACAACAGTTGGGTATCTTTACTGGTGAAACGTTTCGCCCACACAGTAGGCTTCTTCAGTCATACAGAGGCAGCAAGTTTAGCAATGAAATAAAGAGGATATAATCAGTCCATCAACCTTGAAGAAAAAATATTTGAGGTGGTCAGTCCCTCAGCCTGGAGAAGACTTCCATGGTCTGGAACGACCATGCTGCCTTTGTATCTGACTGAAGAAGCCAACTGTGTGGGCGAAACGTTTCATCAATGAAGATACACAACTGTTGAACATGTGTCTTAATATTCAACTTGTCGGTATTTGATACCATTTTCAACAATGCTTGGTATGCATCTCTTAGTGTGACTATTGCTTCTGTTGTAGTTGCTGTTGATTATGCTGTAGCTTCTGTTGCAGTGCTGATATAGTGACTGAAACATTTCTGTTTAGTGGTTGAAATGTCTGTTGTATTAGCGGAAGATTCTGTTGTAGTAACTGAAGTGTCTGTTTTAGTGGCTGAAGTTTGTTTTAATGGGTAAAGTTTCTGTTGTAGGGACTGACGTTTCTGTAATAGTGACTTTAGATTTCCGTTGTAGTGCTGTTGATTCTGTTGCAGCAACGGAGGCTTGCCAGTGCCTGATAATAATGCTTGACTCCTGTTGTTTCAGATCAACATCTTCATCCCTCGTCAAGCATCCGTCGCTCCGGAGAATTCAACCACGTCTACACGACCACCCACCACGTCTAGACGCCCACCCTCCACGTCTACACGCCCACCCACCACGTCTACACGTCCACCCACCACGTCTACACGCCCACCCTCCACGTCTACACACCCACCCTCCACGTCTACACGCCCACCCTCCACGTCTACACACCCACCCACCACGTCTACACGTCCACCCACTACGTCTAGACGCTCAAACACCACGTCTGGACGCCCAGCTGCTACTACTACTACTTCTTCTCTGTCGTACATCGCAAGATCAACACCCCCTCCATTATGGTGGTCATCCACACCCCCGCCACCTACAACCACCTCTATATCCCCAACACCCACACCATCAAGTCCAGGTCTCACACAGACCTCTGTAACACTCGCACCTCCTAGGACGCCCTTAAGTGAGCCACCTACAACACAGCCCTCGACGCCCCTGGCTGACGAAGATCTGGTGAAACCACAGACAGCACCATCAGTAGCTACGGGACGCCCACCTATCGCCTACCCTCTTCCTCAGCAGTCTGTCAACGCCCGCCCCTCTCAGTGGTTGCCGCCCACGTTCCAGCCACACCCACAAATGTACTGGTCAAGGCCGCGGCCTGCCCACAGGCCTTACAGAACCCAGTATCACAACAGACCCATTCCCAGCCCATTCCGTCCTGTTAACCAACCACGCCCTCAGCTCTTCAACCCACCCAAGCCTCTCAAACCTCTGTTGTCCTACATCGGTCTTCCTAGACCAAGACCACAAGACCAGGAGGACCCAGGAACCAATTCTGAGACCCCCAACGCCCAAACTCTGAACGACATTGATAGCGTCATACCTCTGCGAGAGAACGCACCCAACACGCCATCCAACCAGACTAAGACGAACTTACTCCATCCTGTCAACCGCCCTCGTCCAAAACCCCTTCGTCCACCAGAAACCACGTCTCTGAGTTCCCACGATAACAGCGGGTCCAAAGAGTTCTCGACACAGGTGGGTCCTCCTGAGTCCACAGATAACGAGATCTCAGACTCTGAAGAGTCACAGTTCGTAGAAGATATAATTTCTCACCTGCAGAGTGCGTATGACCACCCTTTCACTCGCTTGCCCGCGGGCGAGGCAGCCCTGTGGCCGCCAGCAGTGTCATCACTGCACCCACTCCGTCAGGATCCTCTGCAGGGAGCACCGAGCACTGCTCTCAGTCCCCCACCCTGACGAACAACGTGCGTCTGCAGGACATTCAACCGCAGCCACTAGCGAGCAACCCCATACAAGTACTGGACACAGTACCTTCACTCAACCAGCCAACAGTGTCCATCCTTGAGGCAAACCTCAGCCAATCAAAGGGGCAAGCAACCACTCCTGCCAGCCAATCAGAGGACCACAAACCCACCTCCAGTGCCTCACTCAACCCACAACCACCACCAATTGATTACGCCTTCATGGATGAAGATTACACTTCAGTTGATAAATCACACATACCAATAAACGAGAACACACTTCGACAGACATTGCAGTACATTGTTGACGATCTCAAAGGTCAAGTGGTCAATAGAGACGAGGATGGCTTGACAGCTGAACATGATCAACTTGCAAGTGAAGGTGCAGCGTTTGTGGGTGAAAATGAAGTTGTGGGAAGTAGAGCCACTACCCGCCGCCAGGACGCCTCTGACAGGCTGACACCTGGTCAGTATGTCGACACAGTGGCGTGGAAGGACTCAGATGTGGGACAGGTGGAAGACGCAAGCAGTGATCAGAGTACTGGCAGTGGCCAGGACACAAGAAGTGACCATAGTACAAGCAGTGACAAGAGTACCAGCAGTGACCAGAGTACAGGCAGTGACCAGAGTACAGGCAGTGACCAGAGTACAGGCAGTGACCAGAGCACAAACAGTGACCATAGTACAGGCAGTGACCAGAGTACAGGCAGTGACCAGGAAACTATCAGTGACCAGAGTACAAGTAGTGACCAGAGTACAAGTAGTGACCAGAGTACAGAGAGTGACCAGAGTACAGGCAGTCACCAGGAAACTATCAGTGCCCAGAGTTCAGGCAGTGACCAGAGTACAGACATTAGCCAGAGTACAGGTAGTGACCAAGGAGCTATCAGTGACCAGAATACAGACATTAGCCAGAGTACAGGCAGTGAACAGGGAGCTATCAGTGGCCAGAGTATAGGCAATAATCAGAGTACAGGCAGTGACCAGAGTACAGACAGTGACCAGAGTATAAACATTGACCAGAGTACAAGCAGTGATCAGAGTACAGTCAGTGACCAGAGTACAAGCAGTGACCAGAGTGCCAGCAGTGACCAGAGTACAGGCAGTGACCAGAGTACAAGCAGTGACCAGAGTACCAGCAGTGACCAGAGTACAAGCAGTGACCAGAGTACAGTCAGTGGCCAGAGCACAAGCAGTGACCAGAGTACAGTCAGTGACCAGAGTACCAGCAGTGACCAGAGTACAAGCAGTGACCAGAGTACCAGCAGTGACCAGAGTACAAGCAGTGACCAGAGTACAGTCAATGACCAGAGTACAAGCAGTGACCAGAGTACAGTCAGTGATCAGAGTACAAGCAGTGACCAGAGTACCAACAGTGACCAGAGTACCAACAGTGACCAGAGTACCAACAGTGACCAGAGTACAGGCAGTGACAAGACACCCTCCACCTTGACTGACACATACACCTCCGCCAGTGACCCACCACAGGACACTCCAGCGGGCAGTATACCTCCTGCAGTTTCGTTCTTCCCACCTCCAGGAGGCTTGTGGCCTTACCTCCCTCACCAGGAAACCTCCACTCCTGAAACCTCCAACTTGCCTCCACCTCCCCCTCCACAGAACTTCTGGAGTGAGATCCTTAAGCATTTGTACAACCTCCAGAACCTTGTTCCTCAGTGAACCATCGCCTACGATCAACCCCATTTCTTGGGGGATAAGCGGTAAACCCATGGGAATCATACGACGCATGGGGCACTGGTAGGGAATCAGGTTCGATCCAAGGAAGGGGCGGAGACCTCCACGTCCTTGAATCAAGAGAGTCTGTGATAAGCAGCTGTACCACCGGATGGGCATTGTTAGGTTAGTATGGTGCTGGGGGGCTTATCTGGCGACAGATACTTGACTGAAATGGGCTAGTTGTAGTGCTGAGAGGGCTAGTTATAGAGCTGAGAGGGCTAGTTGTAGTGCTGAGAGGGCTGTTTATAGTGCTGAGAGGGCTAGTTGTAGTGCTGAGAGGGCTGGTTGTAGTGCTGAGAGGGCTGGTTGTAGTGCTGAGAGGGCTGGTTGTAGTGCTGAGAGGGCTGGTTGTAGTGCTGAGAGGGCTGGTTATAGTGCTGAGAGGGCTGGTTGTAGTGCTGAGAGGGCTAGTTGTAGTGCTGAGAGGGCTGGTTGTAGTGCTGAGAGGGCTGGTTGTAGTGCTGAGAGGGCTGGTTATAGTGCTGAGAGGGCTAGTTGTAGTGCTGAGAGAGCTGGTTGTAGTGCTGAGAGGGCTGGTTGTAGTGCTGAGAGGGCTGGTTGTAGTGCTGAGAGGGCTGGTTATAGTGCTGAGAGGGCTGGTTGTAGTGCTGAGAGGGCTGGTTATAGTGCTGAGAGGGCTAGTTGTAGTGCTGAGAGGGCTGGTTGTAGTGCTGAGAGGGCTGGTTGTAGTGCTGAGAGGGCTAGTTGTAGTGCTGAAAGGGCTAGTTGTAGTGCTGAGAGGGCTGGTTATAGTGCTGAGAGGGCTAGTTGTAGTGCTGAGAGGGCTGGTTGTAGTGCTGAGAGGGCTGGTTATAGTGCTGAGAGGGCTGGTTGTAGTGCTGAGAGGGCTAGTTGTAGTGCTGAGAGGGCTGGTTGTAGTGCTGAGAGGACTGGTTGTAGTGCTGAGAGGGCTGGTTGTAGTGCTGAGAGGGCTAGTTGTAGTGCTGAGAGGGCTGGTTATAGTGCTCAGAGGGCTAGTTGTAGTGCTCAGAGGGCTGGTTGTAGTGCTGAGAGGGATAGTTGTAGTGCTGAGAGGGCTGGTTGTAGTGCTGAGAGGGCTGGTTGTAGTGCTGAGAGGGCTAGTTGTAGTGCTGAGAGGGCTGGTTATAGTGCTCAGAGGGCTAGTTGTAGTGATGAGAGGGCTGGTTGTAGTGCTGAGAGGGCTGGCTGTAGTGCTGAGAGGACTGGTTGTAGTGCTGAGAGGGCTGGGTGTAGTGCTGAGAGGGCTGGTTGTAGTGCTGAGAGGGCTCGTTGTAGTGCTGAGAGGGCTCGTTGTAGTGCTGAGAAGGCTGGTTGTAGTGCCGAAAGAACTGGTTGTAGCGCTGAGAGGGGCTGGTTGTAGTGCTGAGAGGGATGGTTGCAGTATTAAGGGGTTGATTGTAGTGCTGAGAGGGCTGGTTATAGTGCTGAGAGGGCTAGTTGTAGTGCTGAGAGGGATGGTTGTAGTGCTGAGATGGCTAGTTGTAGTGCTGAGAGGGATGGTTGTAGTGCTGAGAGGGCTAGTTGTAGTGCTGAGAGGGCTAGTTGTAGTGCTGAGAAGGCTAGTTGTAGTGCTAAGAGAGTGACTGAGACGCTGAGAAGAGCTGTGAGCAGTCATAGGGTCTCAGGTGACAGTGAAGATCTCAGCTGAGAGTGATGGTATTGACTAGCAGCAATGAAAGTCATAGTGATGGGCATTAGTGCAACTTTAGTTACAAAAATGGGCATTTGGGTACACACCACGAGATGTACTGAGAGTAACTCTCTCAGCTTCATCCCACATCTCAGCTATACGTACAAAGTACTAGATAACCTCAAGCTATCTCTCAGCAAAAGACAAAACCATACTCTCTCCCTCTCAGCTAAGACACAACCATACCCTCTCCTCAGCTAGACACGACTAGACCCTCCTTCTCATCTAAAACACAACCAGACCCTCTCCCTCTCAGCTAAGACACGACCACACCCCTCTCACTCTTAGCTAAGACCATCTTCCTTTCAGCTAAAGAGACAAACAAAATGTTTCAGTCTGTCTCGGCTTCCCTGGCAAGCTAGACATCCCTGGCACCACCATATTAGTGCAATATAAGTTAGCTTTGGAGCTGGCAAGGTAAACAATGTTAAACAAGTAGTCATAAGGTCACGCTGTATATATTATGTACTACCGCTGGTCAATAAGGCAAGTGGTTTTTAGCGTTATAAACAAATGAAAAATAAGAGAAACTTGGGAAAAAACTGGAGTCACGTGGGATCTAATTCGTATCAGCCGGGTTGGATCCCACACCTGTGACTGGGTACCCTGGCCTCGATCCCACATGTGATGTATTTGTTTGTGTGGCATTATTCTTATAATCATGGGGAGGCGCTGAACTCAGAGGCGTCATACAGAGCCTGGGGGTATGGCAGGAAACCTTGATTGATCCAAGAAATAAGCAGTGATCTAGTTTCTTAGATCACGAGCCCCTCGCCGGCATCAAGGCACCTATCAAGAGCTCCTCAACGGCGGCGAGGCATCATCAAGAGACCCTCACCGGCATGAAGGCACTCCCATGCAAATTCTAGAGTCGTCTGCAAAGAGATACGGTGCTATAATTTGCATCTCATGTTCGACATAAAGACTACAAAAGCCGGTATGACTCCTGGGTTTAGCGCTTAGTTTTAATTTATTCTTACGAAAGCAAAAGACTCGACAGATGAATCAACATACTCTTAATGAAAAACAGGGGTATTGTGAGTACACTGAGAGATAATACTAATTGTAAGGAACCAAAGACTGTTCAACAGCATTCCATCATACAAATGTGGGATTGCTACACGACCCCTAGCTGTCTTCAAAAGAGAACTGGATAAGTTCCTAAAGTCAGTTCCTGACCAACCAGGTTGTGGTTCGCACAATAGTAACAGCCTGTTTGATCAGGCCCTGATCCACCAAAAGGCCTGGTCATAGACGGAGCCGCTGGGGCGTTGACCCCCGGAACACCCTCCAGGTAGGTAGACCAGTCCAGTCAAAAGCCTCTCTCCGACATCAAGGCACCCATCAAGAGCCCTCCCCGACATCAAGGCACCCATCAAGAACCCCTCTCCGACATCAAGGCACCCATCAAGAGCCCCTCTCCGACATCAAGGCACCCATCAAAAGCCCCTCTCCGACATCAAGCCATCTAAAGACATTTGTTTATACATGTAACGTTCACGTTAGTGAACAAATTAACGTTATTCATTTACATTGATCAGCGAGAGCTGTGACTATCCAGGAGCACAGGGAGGTGGCTGGTGGGTCCTTGTTACAAATTAGACACATATGCAACATTTGGGTATCTTTATTGAGGAAACGTTTCGCCACACAGTGGCTTCATCAGTCCAATACAAAGTAGAAAGGTGTAAGGAGAGTAGGAGTGGTGATCCTTGTTGGCTAGGTTGTCTGGGACCTAACGCTGGTGAGGCCAGGCTTGGGATAGGCCAAGTAATTATAAGTTAGATTAGTCTGGATTAGAATTAGGCTAGGGGAGGCTGGCTTAGTGTGCGTCAGTGGAAGCAGATGAGTGAGGGTTACCCACGTGACTCTTCAACATGGACTCTGACACACGCTGAGTCCACACTGTTCAAAACAAGTGCACTTTGTTGTGGACTGTGTCACTCCTTGACTGAGAACTGGTAAACACGATAAACGTCACAATGGTGACAACACTAGGCTTGTGTCAGCTCACTAGTGATAAGAATTACAAAGACAATCCAATAAATATTATTTGCTATTCCTTGTTTTATTAACCCGAAAGCAAACGACCTGAGTAGTTAAAGACTAGGTCGTGACTAGCGGACGGAGAATCGAGCCTTCACTAAGCTGGTTGACCCAGACGCGTTCATCGCTTCATGAAATACAAAATAATTTGTTATGACCAATGCCTTTTGCTCCAAGATACAGACCGAAGAGAAATTATAATTAGATCTCTCAGTGTATATACACAAAAATATACACCTATCAGTGTATATACAAGAGACCTATCTCTCGGTGTATATACACAAAAATGTACACCTATCGGTGTACATACAGGTATCACCTCGGTCTCCACTGCACTAATTGAATCTTCCGCATCACAAAACCAGTTGCCGTAATAATTGGTTGTGAAATGTGGCGGTCCGTTCCTTGCCCTGGTGTGTTTCATCTTCCACTTATAAGTGTTGCTGGTGATGACTGTGGTTCATCTTCCACTTATAAGTGTTGCTGGTAATGACTGTGGTTCATCTTCCACTTATAAGTGTTGCTGGTAATGACTGTGGTTCATCTTCCACTTAAAAAGTTTAAGAGATTCTGGTGAGCAAACAGCAGGATATATTTATTCTGGAAACGTTTCAGTCCTGGGACCTTGAACACATTACATATAGTCAAAAATGGGTAAAAGTCAGGTGATGAACTGAAGTTACATTGCAAGTGAGGTTTGAGATGGAGTCAGGTAGTTCGTGGTCACCTGTAAGGTGAGCGAGATTCACCTTGTCGAGTGTCAGGTGTACCAATGTTTACCATTGTTTTCCTAGCTTTCTGATCCATGGTGTCAGTGATACCATTACATCAAATGTCCCACACTGTTCCTGTGTAGGGCCTTGGATTTGCTCTAGCCGTCTCTGTCACAGAATATTTATGTTCCATCAAGCGGAGTGACGTTTGCCTGTCTCTCCTACATATTTTTTGGTACAGTGTCCACAGGGGAGGGTGAAAACACTTGCTGTTAAAGTAAGGGTTGTTGGAGTACTCTTCTTAGGTCCTTGGAGGATGTAGCCACGGTGGCTAAGTTGATCATGCTCCTGGCGAGCTCTTGGCGTATGTTCCTGGCAATATTCCTGTAAAGAGAACCAAGAACTACTTGGCGGAAGGTTACTCGGGTTTTTTGTTTTAAATGGCTTGAATCTGCAGTCCATTATGGAGACAGGTGGTGGGAGACTGATGACTTTTTATTCTATAGACAATCGTCTTCAAGGAAACCTGAGTGGAGACTCGGATAGTTAAGAAACCAATTAGGACATTTTATTGTGGCAACGTTTCGCTCTCCAGGAGCTTGAAAAAGCTGGAGTGAAACGTGACCTGAATAATGTGTGTCCTACACAGTTGTTGAACATACCTGGATTATTATTATCATTAAAGCCAAACACTAAACCCACTAGGGTCATACAACGCTGCTGGATATACCTGGAAGCTTCATTAATCGCTGTTACCGACACCACAGATCAAGAGGAGAGTACAAGTCTATTTTCTTGGATCGAGAGCCCCCTCAACTAAATTGTCTCACTCACCTCACAGGTGACCCCAGTGACCACCTGGTGCCATCTCAAATATCACTTATACTATGTAAATGTTGTCAGGTTGTCACATGACTTACACATTTTATCTATATACACTGTTGTTCTCAACCTTGTCTCTTTATAGGTCCCTGGACACCTGATATTCACTCGCCCCGTGGCCTGCTGGGTAAAAGCTCTAGCTTTGCATGGCGAGTGTCCGGGTTCGATTCCCGGCGAGGGTAGAAACATTGGGCGTGTTTCTTTACACCGGTTGTCTATGTTCACCCATCAGTAAAATAGGTACCTGGGTGTTAGTCGACTGGTGTGGGTCGCATCCTGGGACAACTGACCCAATTTGCCCGAAATGCTCTACAAAACAAGGGACTTTCTATATAGTAGTATGTCAATGGTGTCAGCTAGGCCTGTATACCTTGTACATGTACTTGTAGAAATAAAGATATTATTATTCATGAATTGCCACTGCCGCAGGAGTGTTCTTTTCGTAGACTATTTTCCATGACTCGATTTCGTTGGTCGAGTTAGAATAAATTGTTTTCTCTAAGATTACAATTAGATTTCTGGCCATCGTGTCACTACTGTCGGATTTAGGAAACAACTCATATTTATGAATCTACACACACACACACACACACACACACACACACACACACACACACACACACACACACACGCACTCACAACTCGCAATATCAATCTGTCATGTCTTAATACATGGTCCTGGAAGTCAGAGAATGTAGGAGCAACTTCATACATCTACAACGCCCAGACACACTTGCTGACCTCAGCAAATGTCCCGTTAACACAGACTTTTGATAAAAAATACGTAGGCAGGAGAGTGGAGTCTCTGCAACACCACAGTGCTGGGAAGGTGGCCAGAAACCCAAATGTGGTTTAACAATTTTTTTGTGGTCCATCGTGAAGCACCGTTGTTGCCAGCGGTTGTGGTGTTATTGAGAGATCATTGAAAAAATAGTGTGGGAGATTGTACATGTATGGTATTCAGGACTGAAAAGTTGAAGAATTAAGACACATGTGCAACATCTGGGTATCTTTATTGTAAATAATAGTAATACAATCTTCTCATTATGTCCTTAAATTTGTATTGATAAAGCCACTGGAGGGCGAAACGTCTACAATATAGATACCCAGATGTTGTACATGTCTCTGATTCTTCATCTTGAAATTGGGAGATCATGACCAGTTGACTGAGTCTGCATCTACACTACCAGGAACGTCACTCTCCAGCAAAAAAAAAAATGACTTGTGTTTACTAGAAATGCTGCATAACCAAAGTTGTATACAAAAGGGCGATGGAATGAGGGGAATTAAATTTCTGGCTAGCCTGTGATGCACTGAATGAGTCTGAAACAACCAGGAATGACGAGGTGGACAGTATATGATGGCCATCAGAACAGCATACAACTAGGCTGTGAAAATATTATCTGAATCTAGTAAATAATCTCTAATTCTGTCAGGAAAAACTGCTGCATACCCAACACCACCAGAGACTTTAGAACCATCGGTGTAAGTAACACGAGTCTTCCCTTGAATGATTCTTGCATATTATTATTATTATTATTATTATTATTATTATTATTATTATTAAAATCAAACTTAAGTGTTAAATCCACAAGGAACATGCAGCGCTGCAGGGCAAGATGTGTTAAAGATGAAATATTCGAAAATGGTGTGGACATTTTTATCATTTTCCTGTAATTAGTGTAATAATTGAAGGATATAATAGTGTTTAGGTGTGTAGTGTTGTTGTGAATTTTAAAAGATGTTGGGCCACAGAGAAACCAACATCCCTTACAATTTACTTTTTTTATGGCAATCAGTTAAGTAAGTAAAACAATATTATTATAATGTTGAGGAGAAATTAATATTCGAATAATAACAATGTATTACACACCTGGAAGTGTTACTGAATTAAATAAGATGTATTGTGTACGAGAAGGAATCCGGGTAATGGCGTAGCGTGTGTGTTGTGATAACGAGTGATGTTAATTAATCGTGGGTCATCGGGGTCGACAGAAATGTTATCGCCATGAAATCTACCATGACAGGAAGATCTAATGTGTGGTGTATCTGGAAGGGTATCAGTGTGTGAAACAACTGTCAGATTGGTGCTGATAATAGAAAATGAGACGCGGTGTTAACTAGATGAAGAATTGATCACCTCGTGGGTGATAATAGTGTGTTTTCGCCTCCCAGTGTGTTAATTCTCACACAACATTACTCTGATAAGTAATTAATAATCCTGAATATATAGTCCACAACCAAATTTAATACAGCCAGTGTTACTGGCTTGAAATATTTCATTTAATAAATTCAAGAACTATATGTTCACATAATATAAGGTGCAGATGTGTGAGTTTGAGGTGTGCAGTGACCCACTTGTTAGAGTCCCACTTGTCTGACACAACTATAGCAGTAAATGTAATGTTTCAGGTGTGCCAGGGTTGTGTGTGAGATGTTAATTCAGTATTGTACCTCTAATTCACACCCATAATTTCCTCATAGATGAGACACCAGTGAGTTAGGAATATATACATGAGGCAGTCAGTAAGGGTAATAAAGGAAAAATATAATCAAAGTTGGTATAATACAGCTGTCGCTGACTAAGAAAAGGTCAGGGAATCTGCGTCAAGAGTAAAGTTGTTGGAGAGGTCAGATAAAGATTCATGTGCATCTTTGTTGTGCAGTTCCGCAAACCAGTAATTATCACTCCAATAAAGAATAATAATATAAACTAAGCGCTAAACCTGAAAGGGTCATACCGCCTACAGGGTGGGATGTGCTGAAGAAGGAATATATGGAGGTCAGAGACTAGTGTGGGATCTCCAATACATTGTTTTGTATGCCACTAATATATCGCCTGACAACAGGTTTTCGTATCTTGGTACAGGAATTCAAATAACACTTGTCTGACCTGTTTTGCATAGCCTACTTCCACTAGTGGGTTCTGCCCACTTATGAGGTCATTGCCTACTTCACCTCACCAGTTCTAGTATACAGGTGTCCGTCCTCAGGTATCTGCTTCACATTAGTCAAGGCCGAGACACTGATCTGCTTTTTCAAGTCTTCCACTGTCTCCAGTAATTATTCTTTTTTTTTTTTTGGATTGATAAAGCCAGTAGTTGGTGTACCCCATGCCTCAATTGGCAGCGCTCTAAGCGCTGCCAATATACTGAGTGTCCGTGGTTCGATCCCCGGCATGGGTGGAAGCGTTGGGCATGTTTCCTTACACCTGCTGTCCCTATTCACCTTGATGTATGTACCTGGGTGTTAGTTGTGGGTCGCATCCTGGGGGGTGGTAGAATAACTTAAGATAGGGCTGGGCTTTGAAATGAGCAGAGGATAATAGCTCTTAGCATATAAAATTTATATGAAAAAAACTCCAATTGTTGCCATATTATCTACATCAGTTTTGTATACTACTATAATACCCCTGGCTGTTTATATTTAGTGCTTTCCCTTGTTGGGCTCCAGGGTGAGCTGGGAGGGTGGAGCACTGAGATTACAGTCTGCTAGGATTATTATTATTATTATAATCAAATAGAAGCGCTAAACCACAGGGGTTATACAACAGTCTGCTAGGAAAGTTATGACACCAGCTACAGGACAAACTTTTGGTCAAAGAAATATGGCAACAGATGGTTGAAGTTAGGACCTTTCTAGAAATCTATTATATCAAAGCGCTAAACCTGTAAGGGTCATACAGCGCTGCTCAAGTAATCTTTATAAACGTACATCAGTTGCAAGTTGGGCTATACATACAGCTTCAAGAGGGAAGCCTCTATCACAAGTTTGTCCTTTTAAACTGAAGAGGTCATTATCATTTTCAATTTACTTTCAAACAGCCCTCTCCAATTTTCTTAAGCACTTGCACCACAACCCAAAGCCTGAAAAGAAAACCTCTTAAGCCCTTAATTTTCACCACCCTTCTTTCCACTAAAGGTTTTAAGATTACCTCAAACATCCTTAAGTCTATTCCTTCAAGGAAGGTGCCTCTTATCGCAAGAATTTTAGCTACCCTTACTTTAATCTGCCTCCATTTCCAAAGTCACTGTATGACTGCTATGGGTTTACCACTCCCATGAAATGCAGCTATAAAAATATTCATCCCCATGTCGTCATACCATTCCCAGCTGCAAAGATTCAGGTTTGACCTCTAAGCCCTCTGATTGCCAATGGGAGAACAGAACCAATTTTTTGGATAGCCCCTTCCTCACCAACATCAAGGAACTTCCCTCAAGTAGAAGGGGTCAAGAAGTCTAATTCCTCTGATCAAGTTGCATCACACCAAAGGATCTTCTCCTTGAAGGCAGTTTATCACTAAGTGTTATTGTAGTAAGGGACTTTGCTCCAAAGGTATTCCGAGGCTTGCAGAAGCTAGCAGTGCAACAAATTCGGAGGCAGCATTTAGTTTCTTTACGACTGATTTTAAAGTTACTCAGAACTCACAGCAACAAAAAAAAAAATAAAGGCCATAAACAAGTGCTAAAATTGTTAAAATAAGAATTATCAATTAAAAATACCATTAAATTATTTATGTCAAAGACTTCCCCTATAAGCTTTTGGATACCTACAGGCAATTTCAAAATTGACTTTAGAAGAGAAAGGCCCAATGCACAGGAAAACTGTGTGCAGTCTTGAGCATGCCTAAAGCTACAGAGGGTAAAGGGGGGAGCAGAAGCACCTGTGAACAGGTGATGAAAGTGTACCAAAGTCTTTATTGCAATTATTTTTGAAGGACTTAACACCCACATCCTGCCCAACTGTACAGCTTTCTTCCAGTCTGTAGGGCCCACTATCTCTAAGAACTTTCCTCGATATTGCCCAGGTCACCAAAGCTAAAGTCTACTTTAAAGTGAGCTCACTACAGCAGCCTTTGCCTTTGTTTCTACCTGTTCATTCCTCTCAGCATAGCCTAGATGCCAATCTATTCCACATACTATTTCACACATGGAGACACTAACCACTTCTGGAGCACAGGGTGGACATAAGCATACTGGGCCTGGGCAGAGAACATGATGGGGATAGTCATCATGCAAGTGTGCCAACTGAAATACCTAGTTTCAGCATCTTCAGCTCACAGCTGTTGGACTTTGGCTTTAACCTGGAAGAAAACTAGTACATACTTTGTTGTGGATCACATCCTGGCAGAGATCAAAGGACCACACTGAATATTTAATTCTTTCTTGGGTTATCCTGGGTTGCTAACCCCATTAATCCAATAAATCTAACCGACCAGTATGGCCAATGAAATTAAAAGATGTGAATTTTCCCTCCAGAGACTATTCATTTTCGCATCAGCCACACTTCTTACTCACGGGTATCTCATGGAGAGGCGCCTTGTTCCACCCTGAGAATTGTCAGGTTAGTTTGTTAGCCATATTTTGTTGGACTGCCCATTATCAATGAGCGCGCAGAATTTACCTTCAACGTAGTCTTGCTGATGGACCTTCCTTTAACCCACTCTTGTTGACTAACAGCAACTGATTTACTGCACAAACAGCCTTTTCTACCTCACTTTTGCTACCCTCTACCCCTGCCCCACTGCACGACCTAATAATCCCTCTCCTTGCTAGCCAATACCCCTGCACCCTTCCCTGCTGCACTGTATGACCCTTTTAGGTGTAGTGCTTTTTTTATTATAATCATCCCTCCAGCAAGTGCCAAGAGTGGAGCTCTAATTTCTTGAAACAAGAACAAGCATCGAGTAGAGATAATTTCGTTCTATTTGAGACATCCTTGGGGTTTAATTTATTAAAAATCCATGAATAACTTATATTTATTTAACAAGATGTTCATATATACATAGAATATACACATGCACCTCTGACAGCACATATCTAGTCAACACAATGCACCTTAAATAAACTTTTATCACCACTTTTTATCTTTACAAACAGCTGACCTATGTAGGTACAAAATGCATTCACGAGTCCTTAAACTAACAGCATTAAGTACATATTTAAATTGCACATCCCTGACACTATACACTGGTCATACTCAACCACAGGGCAGCAAACTGTCCTTAATGTTAGGTTTTTTAAATACAGGTACCAAATAACCAACTCAAACCTATCAGGCCTTCCATTTTTTTTTAATACAAATTAAATGGCCCAATAAATTCTAGTGTTTTTATTAATGTCATGTGACTTAGAACAAAAGTTATTATTTACTTGATCCCAGCTTTATGCTTACAAGTATACACACTATTAATCTGGAATTTCCACAAAGTGGGAATTCATTGCACATGGGTTGGTTGAAATTAAAGTAACCTATTTTATGAGATACACAGCCTGGGTGGAAAAAAAAATTATCACAATTGCCTTTAATCCATAAATAATTTTTAAGAGAGGCACTTATGGCAAGTAATGAGTAAAGCAAGGCACAAGTTTTGTAACCATGCTTTTTAGATAAGTAAAGAAACTTTACACTTTAGAATTTCCTTCAGAGAATACCAGTCGCCTTTCAAGCTTCATAAAATCTTTCTATCGTTTCACAATACTTCTGAGCAACAACAGGCCGCTTCAGCTTCATAGTAGGCCCTGTCGAAATAAAAGTTAAGTGTCATTTAAACTGAAAATACAATAAAGTTTTATAATTATGCAATTTAGTTTTAAAGGATACTACCACATTTACTAAGCATTGAGGCCTACTGTAAATTCACTTCTTTTGACTGATACACCACAACCCTTTAAATCCCAAATACAAAAATTAAAATAAAGCACAATAATACAAGTTAAAATAACCTGCATTAGTTACTTGAGCAATAGAAAAGTTTTAATCTACAGAATCTTAATTCCCTTAGGCTTATCAGGCCTACCACATCCCAAGAGCACATTTATGTACTGTATGTGACCAATGAAGTCACCAAGGCAGAGATCTGCTAGAGAATGAACAGCCTTCACCTCAGTAATCACCTAAAATATCAAGAACCAAGAGCTGTACTGGTGCCAGGCATATGACCCAGGCCCGTGGCCTAGTGGCAAAAACTCTTGCTTCATACGGTGAATGTACGGGTTCGATTCCCGGCGAGGAAAACATTGGGCGTGTTTCCTTACACCGGTTGTCTATGTCCACCCATCAGTAATAATGGGTACCTGAGTGTGGGTCACATCCTGGGACAAAATTGACCTAATTTGCCAGAAATGCTCTGCATAACAAGGGGCTTTCTATATAGTAGTATGTGATAGATGTCAGCTATGGTCTGTATACCTTGTACATAGATTGAAGGGGGTAACTGGAAGAGCAGAAATGAAAGTGAAAAGTGAGATTTTAAGAAAACTAGGACCTAGTGGTAGGTGTGGGAGCAAAATCAGTTATTTATCATTATTTTTTTTATTAACACATCGGCCGTTTCCCACCAAGGCAGGGTGGCCTGAAAAAGAAAAACTTTCACCATCATTCACTCCATCACTGTCTTGTCAGAGGCGTGCTTACACTAGTTATAAAATGGCAACATTAACACCCCTCCTTCAGTGCCAGCACTGTACTTCCCATCTCCAGGAATCAAGTCCAGCCTGCCGGTTTCCCTGAATCCCTTCAAAATGTTACCTTGCTTACACTCCAACAGCAAGTCTAAGTCCTAAAAACCATTCGTCTTCATTTGCTCCTATCTAACACACATGCTTGCTGGAAGTCCAAGCCCCTCACACAAAACCTTTAATCCCTCCCTCAAACCTTTCCTAGGCTGACCCCTCCACTACAGATTTAGACACCAAGTCATTCTATTTAGTTCCATTCTCTACATGTATTTATAATTTATGTATTTAAGACTTCCATAAACCAAGATTAAAGGAAACACATGTACTAGTAAAGTAGCTAATCAAAGATGGGCAGGAAGCAACCTGGATTTTGTTGAATTTAGAGATGTCATAAAACCACCTAAGGCACAATTTCCTGAAAGCAGGTGAACAAGAGTGAGGAAAGTGCGAATTCCTAGTCAGTTTTAATTCCTGCAACAAAAAGGTCAAACAAGTCTAACTTACTGTTGGGGTTTTGGTTGGTTAAAAAAAAAAAATCCAAATCCCATCACATACTTTACAAACTTCAGGGTTTAAATAAATTTATTTTAAAAATGTATAAACCGTCTTCACCTACCAAGTTCGCCACCCGGCACTGAAAAGTCTCTGGGAATAATAGTCCACTTCTGTATTCTTTGAGCATTTGACGGAGCCAGCTTGTTTGCACGATCAATACCATCTTGGATTGCTCTCATAATATTAGCATCAGGACCTGCAAGGACTTCTTGTATGGTCTTCGCCGATGATCCAACACTGCGACACCAGTCCATACACGCAGCACTCAGGGTATCAAGAGGTTCACCAGTATCCAAGTTCATATTTGTCTGTTGAATATTTGTAGTCTTCATAAATTTTGCTATATTTGGGTCTACAGGTAATTACATGTAGGTGATTAAGCTCAAAGTCAAAGTAAAAAGTACACTGATTCCTTTTATGAACAAAGGAGATTTGAGTGCTCTATTTGCTGTATTTATGAACTAAAAGTTATGATGCTTATAATGCCTTTGTAAAATTCAGCCAATATAGTACTGTACATGACCTTCATACATTAACATACATTTCTACAAACATTAGCAATCTGGGAAGCACCCTACATTTTTCTGCAATCTGCTCCCCAAGTTAAGATGTGCTCACCAGCCTCTGGCCATTCTTGCTAAGAGAATGTCCACTATGCAGTCAATTTAAATTTAAACAATTTTAATTTATATAAAGCCTTTTATAAAGCTTTAAAAAACTCATTTATAAAGGCCCAACAGAAGTTTAATGTCATACATTTATCAATTACACATGCCCTTGTTCATCACAGGAAGTGTGATACTCCAGCTGTATTGTGTAAAGGTAGACAGTCTAGTTTAGGGTTAAAGCAGGTGCAAAATTTATGTTAGCTGGTGCAAAAGATTAGTGTTGCAATGCCAGTACGTATGCTCTAGGTGGAACTTTGCAAGCAATGTGTCAAGGTGTTTAATATGTCAAAAGCTGATTCCAAGTGCTCTGATAGAACAGTATTAAGATATGAATCTGCAGTGCAGAGGTGCTGGGAGTGTCCATAAGGTACAAGGTTTGTCAAATTCATGAATGTGCAAGTGCAATATTCCCATACCAGATAATAGAAAAATGGCCAGAACTAAACTGCTGCTTTATGGTAAAATTTGTTCTGTTCTTGCAGTTATACATGAAGTACAATGCAAGGCATACACAATATGAAAGTTCTGAAAATGCTAGCAGACAATGTCCTTAAAAAAAAAAAAATCCATGTACCATACTCTATCTGGAGATTTACAAGTGTGTACTGCAGTGGCATGACATGTTCAAGAGAGCAGTTTCTTTGGGTGTGGGACAAAAGGAAGGAGGGGTGGGAGTAATCCAAATCAGAACTTTCCTAGGTTGGCAAGAGTAGTCCAAAAGGGGTAATTGTTTTTACAACAAGCACACTGAAGGGCCTCAACGAAATTTGATTAAAGAAATTTTACCGACTCCTTATTCTGTATGCAAGTGAATCATGAATATCATGGAAGCTACTAAAATTTGAAGACAATGAGCATTATGCGGATTCTGCAAACAAGGATGCTGTACAACATCCTCACAAGTGTAATCTTCAATCTTAGGTTAAAGAATAGCTGACTTAAGACAGGTAACTAAGGAAGAAGTCTTCTCCAAAACATTGACAGTTTTGGAGATGTACAACAAATTAAATTTGTGCACTGAATAGTTAAACCACAGGTGGTATGGTTGATAGAGCACTGAAAAAGTTTGCTTTACCCACAAACTTTGAAACCATGAGTGCTGCAGTTTGTAGCAGCAACTTGTAGCTTATTAATGTGCTGTTACAAGCAGACAGTCTGCCTACACTCCACAGGGCGAGGGGAATTTAAATGACCCAGGAGGAATAGATATGGTGGCTCACATTAGGTCAACAAAAGCAGAGCAGTCTCAAAACTGAAGGGAGGTATAACAAGCAGAGCCTGGTTCACCTACAACCTCACTTAGTGAAGGCAATGCTTCTCTAAATCCATAACTTCTCAAAAGTTAAATCTGCAAACAATCTACTGGGTAGTCTGGAATGACTTCAATATGGGGCATAATGACCCAACAGTTCTAGTGCAGGAGAGAATAGAGCCAAATGAAGTCTATGGAGCTACTTTCTCAATAACATCCATAGGAATGCTACAGCCTGGCAATGGGGTTACAGATGCAGCCCAGTGTGACAAGTCTTTCCAAAGCTCAAAACTGTTGAGGACCTGGTCCTCTGGCTATCAGACAATACTAGTGTCATCTGAAATTTAATCCTCTCAACCCACATTCACTTTACACAACTAAATGCAGCCACCACATGGCCTAGAAATCTCAATAATTCTTAATACTCACCTTTAATGTCAGAAGGACGGAGAGGAACTTCCTCCTGTCTCCAATTAGCATAGCATTGCTTATACATGGCAATTCAGCTTTCAAGTTATCTTCAATAAGAACTGGAGCTATGTTTTCACCACCTGCTGTGATGATTAGTTCCTTGATACGGCCAGTAATGAACAGGAACCCATCACTGTCTACCTTGCCAATATCACCAGTATGGAGCCAACCTTCCCCATCAATAGCCTCGTTTGTCTTTTCTTCCATTTTCAGATAACCCATAGATACGTGACGACCACCCATGCACACCTCACCATTGCCTTCTTTGTCTGGTTTATCTATTTTTGTGTAGCAACCAGGGATGGTCAGCCCAGCACTACCAACTTTGAAGGCTTTCTCCATGCCTATAGTATGGGGCCCAGTAGATTCTGACATACCATAGATTTCTGTAAGTGGAATATCTAGGCTATGGAAGTATCGCAAGATCTCTGGGGCAATTGGTGCAGCACCAGAGAGGTAAAGTGTACACCTATCGAGCCCCAAGACTGCTTTAATCTTTTTAAAAACTATTGCATTTGCTACTGAATATCCAAATGGCTTAGAGAAATCCTGCCGTTGTTTGCGCATATTGGCTTCTAATCCAATTGCCTTGGCCCAAGTGGCAATCGATTTTTTTATTCCCGTTGTTTTGCGGCCAACTTCCATCATCTTCTCGTATATTTTCTCCCACACACGTGGAACACCCAAAAACCTAGTAGGCCTTACTTCCTTCAGGGTTTGACCCAAGCTGCCTTTTAAGGCATCTGGCAATGCAAAGTAACATGTACCACCTGCATACATAGGAATATAAAGGTCAGCCATTTGTGCAGCAACATGAGAGAGTGGCAAGAAGCTTAGGAATATTTCCTTCCCAGGATTAAAATCAGCATTAACACAGTTGGCATGTGCAGTCCATGTTAGGTTGTCATGGCTTAGCATGACACCTTTGGGAGGACCAGTGGTACCTGAGGTATAAATTAAAGTGCAAGCTTGATTTATCGCCATGCGCCGCAATCTGGAGTCCAGTTCATTATCTGACTGTTGTTTACCCAATGCCATTGCACTCTCCCAACTAAGAACACCATCTACAGTTGGTTTACCAGTGTACTGGATTATTACTTTTAGCGAAGGAAGACGCCCCTTTATTTTCAAAACTTTCTCCAGCTGTTTCTGATCTTCAACAACCCAAATTTGTGCTTCACAATTTATAGCACAGTGTTCACATGCTTCAGGAGAGTTTGTGGTGTAGATCCCTGCAGCAAATCCACTGAAAAAGTAAGGTAATATGAGAAACTTTCAGTAGACAAAGCAATTTTTAATTGCTATGTTCAAGCATTAGGCCACAAGGGTGTATAATATTGACATAACTAAGACATGTGCAACACTTTGGTATCTTCCAGGCCAAAATGGTCACCTATACAACAGGATTCACTATTACAGAAGACTGTAGTGATGAGAATTTTGAGGTTATCAGTCCCTCAGCTGTTCTTGCAAAGTACTACTATGGAACAGTGAAATTATACCATTATAGAGCAAATGGGTTGTCTAAAGAACCTTTGTCATGTTTAGGGTTTGGGGCAAAGCAGCCAATTAAGGGGAAAGTAGAGAGCAATAAACCTTGACACTAACACCATCCCCTTTACCAAGAGAAATTTTAAAGTTTTCCTCAACTAGCAGTACCATAATTATTTCAGTCAGCAGGGAATGAGGTTTAGCTTTTATACAGGGACTTACCCTGCAAAAACTGCTGCCAAGTCTGCTATAAACCATTCAGGTGAATTGAAGCCAAGGATACACACTCCATGGTACGGGTCAAGTCCGAGCTTAATAAAAGCTTTAGCCATGATGCGAACTTGGTCATAGTATTCTCTGTAGGTGGTATTCCTCCATTCTCCATTTCTCTTTACACACAAAGCGTGTGTATTAGGGTACCTGTGGTATCAAGAATTTAAAGTTACTATGGCACATTGCAATTTACTACTGACAAACAGGCTTTGATAAAACTGCAAAATTTCACACCTTGAGTAGCAGAAAACATCTGTACACAATAAAATGGTATGTACAAATTCAGTGACAAGTTTTATTTTAACATTTAAAAGTACTTATACTTAATAATTCTGCTCTATCAAGGGCATGCTCATCCTTAAACTTCAATTTAAGTAACCCTCACTTAAAAAAATCAGAAAATAGTGGCTCAAATGACAACCCTAAAGTCCCTAAACTGGGGAAAACCAGGTTCAAAAGAAATGCACCACAACTTTTAAAAAATACTTACTTTTCAGCAGCTTTCTTCAAGAGTGTGGGCACAGACACTGGGGTGTGTGCAGATGGTCCCTGCTCGCCTAACTTCAACTTTGTAACACCATTAGGTTTCCAGGTTTTAATGCAGTCTGTTGGGATTATTTGATCTGGTCCTGAAATTTAAAGCTTTAATTAGGCACATTCAACAAAGCCATTATCAACACAGTACAGTGGACCCCCAGAAATCGTACTGCTCCCAACCTTAACAATTATGCAAGTGTATTCTTATAAGTGCTTTTGTAAGTATTTTTGGTTTTCAAACTGACTTAATTTACATTTGTCCTTATGGGAACAAATTCGTTCGGTAACAGCATTCTGAAATGAATTGTCTGATTTCTGGGGGTCCACTGTACTGTATATAGAAAATGTTTACTTTTCTGTAAATTATGTAATCTAAATTTAAGAAAATGCTGTGGAAAACTGGCCATATCAAATTTTCATAGCATTTTTTAAGCAAGCTATTTTTTCTCACCAAAATTAAGAAACCATACAAGCAATCAACTGTCTTCCCAGAAATGCAATGTACTGCCATGAGAAAAGCTGAGCAAGTGTCAATATACACTGACTAATACAAGGAAAGCAGTTGAAAACTATGGACTACAAAATTTAGTGCACATAGTAGTATCTAAGTAGCCAAAAGAATGCCAATTATAAAATTAAGTAGATTTAATGAAACTAGTAAACAAAAAGTTTAAGATTAAATCAAATTAAAATGACCATTTGCTACTAAAAGTGCAATCGGCTTTCCTGATATTAAGTAGAAACCTACCCAAATATTTCAGTGCTGTACCTAATTACCAAATCTTTCAAGATCTGTCCACTTAATTGAAAACTACCCTAATTAAGACCAGGTCCCCTACCTTTTTAAATACTACTAAAACATGGTACAACTGACAAGATTAAACATCTTATCTTCCATAAGAAAGCTGTGCACATGTCACCACAGCCATGAAAGACTAAACAGCTAACCATCAAACTTGCACTAAACTTATCAGAAAAGTACTACAAAAAATATACCATAATTAATTTGGCACAAAAAGTACTAAAAGGCAGTGTACACAACTGAATGCACCATGCACTTCCTGTTCGATATCAAAATTGTACCAGAGCATCACAGCCTTCTTAAAGAGCACTATGGGCTAGTGTTTTACGAGCCATTTAATACGCAACAGGACTAAATCTTCAATTTTCTCTCTAACCTTCTTCAGTGTGTAATGCAACAAGAACAGGAAGTCTCTGAAACTACACAGATGAGAGCCCCAGGAATACCACAGTATAGAAGGACTTTCCCAATAGGACTGGTTGTTTATTTAGATCCTATAACCCTTTACTGGGGGGGGGTACTATACTTATTGGTCTGCTCAGGCAGTTTAAGAAATATACTGACCTGATTAACTAGAAGGCATTCACAACAAAATTGCATAACTCTTTAAAACTATAAACCATATGGGTGGAAAAATAATGTTAATGTTCATTCCCAGTTTACTAAAGTGACATGCTCAAGAATATTCAGAATACTTAAATATCTAATGTTTATTTTAATCATCAGTTTTAAGGAACCTTACTGAATTTAATACAATCCTACACATTACAACCCTAATCAGTACATTTTGATGTTACACATTTAAAATTATCCATACATTTAAACTAGTGGAATAAACAGACTTGCTGCACTACTTACCATTGAGGTATTCAGTCTTTTTTATGGGAGATTTGAACATTTTTGGGCTTGAGGTAGCAGAGTAATCTTGAGGTGGCTCGGGTGTGGCAGAGTGAGCCGAGCTGGTTTCAGGGGTATCTGGCAGAGCTTCAGAGAATGATGATGGAACTGAGGATTCTTCACTCTCTCTCTCTACTTCTGTCTAAAGAAAAAACAGTAAGCACTTGCTCAAAGGTTTTAAAGTACGTAAATAAATTAAAACCTTTTAGAGGTTGCATGATTTACATAAAATATGTGGAAGGATTCTAAGTTTCAATATTATCTGAGATAAATAATAAAGTTCAAACCTTACATCACTAACTCCATCCTTGTGCCTTGCAGACACTTGTTAAAAACCTCAGTCTTTTGGACCACAAGGTGGACATAAGAAAAAGGGCCAAGCAATTAATCCAGCTATCTGGACGAGAACAGCAAGGAGGGCATGGAGCTCTACAGTGAACAGAGGACTCTGGGGGAGAGAGAGAGAGAGAGAGAGAGTGTGTTTGGGGAGGGGGTTATAAGTAAGTCAGTAAGGGTTGTGGTGAGCACTAAAGTAAAAGTCAAAGTTGATGTAATAAAGCAGTTGACAGTCAAAAATGAAGTCTGCAAAGGTAGGGTGGTGATAAGTAAATTGTGTGCATGCTGACATACGTAAATCAATTAAGAAGAGATGGTGAACTGACAAAAGAGCCCATGAACAAGACGCACGTCTAGTGTCCAATACAGATGGGAGAGTAGTCTCTCCAACACGACACCATTGAGATGACAAACTCAAACATGCTTGACAATTCAATTTATTGTGGACCAACTCAAACCACCACTGTTGTCAACGATTGCAAAGTTGTCTACAGATAATTGCAAAACAGTTTGAGAATGGAATACCCGTATATAAAATTAACTGCACAAGTCCTTATTGTCAGTCTTATCAAAGCCAACAAACACCCTTTGACCTGAAGTATGAAAATTTTTCTTCAAGAAATTAATCACAGCTTGACATTTACGGGTTGCCATCCACTTCTTATGAAACTTCTGGCACCTTTCAATCCCTCTTACAGCAGAAGAGCAATAACTCAATTGAGCCCACAGCTGAAAGGCATGAAGCCTTGCAAGAGTCCTTTTCTCCTCTCCAAAGATTGAAACACAAGTTGCCAAGCATTTGCTAAATCCACAGGTCCAGTTCTTCGTGGTGGTAATCAAGAGAAAGTATCACAGGTTTTTGACAGGGCAACTACAAATCCCTAGATGAACATTGTTTAGAAAGTGCAGGATGAAAAGGCTGGCTGAGGAATAGATCTGTTAAGTCATACTTCAGCATGGAACTTTTAAATAAAAGGGGCACAATGCCGTGACTGGAACAATAGGAATAACCTGCACATGTATAGGAGAAAAACAGTTTTGGTACAACTTAGGCCATTAGTTAGTTGCACATGTGTGAAGGTAAGGTAACTAGCAGTAGAATGATGTACAAGTGGAAGTAGTATGTTGAAGACTAATAGTAATAGGTTTAAGAACAGGAAAAAAACACTGCAATAAAGCTAATGATCCACGAGGTTAGATCAAAAGCCAAGGGAGAAATAATTGCACAGAACCCACCTAGGCAGAAGGAAAGGCAAAGAAAATACAGAAGAGGTAAGGTGAGGAGATAAAGATCAGGTTAAGTCAAGTGTTCTGAAGTTTGGAGCATCTGACTATGTAATGAGAAGGGAAGGCATTTACAGAGAAAGCCAGGACTAAGATTCATATTAGAAATGATGTGTAAGGGAGGCTTCAACAAGATGGTATCTGAATGGCAGTTTTTTACAGTACCAGTTAATGAGAACTGAGTAACATGACACAAAAGAGCATTAGACAGCAAGTCTAAGTTTTGTGCTGCAAGTCTTGCTCCTTCCATTAAGGCTGAATGATAATTAACTGCTACCTTTGAGGTACATGCCCATTGCTCGGCTACAAGCTTTCATTTTAAGTTCATCGCAAGACAAGTACAGTGGCATGGACATCACTATTCTTGCTATGCTCCCTGCCAAGATTTTTTTTTCTTTCACCATGCCTCTGTATTTGTGACCCTTAAGTTCCTAGAATTTCCACTCTTAGCAGTTCGTTCTCTCGCCTTTGCTACCCTTCAGATTTCATAAACTGCCTACTCATGCTAAACTTTCTTCTCTCCTAAACACTTCTCTTTTAGAGTAGTTCTTTGCGTTCCCTAGATTTCCAGTCTCTTAAATCTTAACTCCTGTTTCTTAAGACATCAAACTGGCCACTCAACTTTGACAGAAAAGCACAAAAGATGTTACTTTCCGACACTAACAATGCTCTTTTCTGTCAAGTTAGATACGAGTCATCCTATTAACGAGTCCATTTCTGTAGACGCCTTCCTTTCTTATTACATTGTCAAATTCTCCAAGCTTCAGAACACTCTTTGACTATCTGAATTTTTATCTCTACCTTACCTCTTTACTATATTGTTTTGCCTTTCCCTTCTGACAAGGTGGGTTCTGTCATGCGTTAGCTTCCCCAGAGTTTCTGCCCTATCCTCGTGGCTCTCCGATTACCTCCACTAACAATCCACTGACTGGTCACTATCACTACCTTTTTATTGCCACCTCTGCCAATGTTGCACTACCACAACTGCACTACCTCCTCTCATTTTACTGTTAATGGTCACAAACCTGATCCAAACCGTCGCTAGTTTAATTTTCCTTTGTGTATGTTGAGTGTACTTTAGCTTCTTAGACCAGGCCCATCTCGTGTGACTAAACATTTTCCCCAAAAATGTAGTCACCTCGTAGGAAAGGGCCATACCGAGTAGCACGTGAGAAGTGACCAGGTAAATGTACAGCAGTCTTCAGTGGGGAAAAAAACAGCAATTTGACGAAGCCCACTCCATGATTATAAAACTTTTAAAAAAATAACACTGCTCTGGAGGGAAGCTCTAGTATCGAGAACCAACTCTTACCTTGAATGGTCTACTAGACAAACCGAAGAAACTGAACACTGCCCCCAGACCTAAGTCACATTGAGTCAAGCTGCTTTTTTTCCAGGTCTAAGAAGTCCACCAAAGTCAAGTCATCGAACTGAACTTTTATTAGCCATGGACCAAAGATTCAACCATTCAGAGTACCAGACCAGAAAAACTAAATACCCTCTCAAATTTGCATATGTAGGTTGTCAGAGCAGGAAAGTGACAGGAGACTAAAGCCCTCCGAAATGTAGTTTGGGCCACTTCAGAAGGGTCGTCCACGCGCCCACTTAATAAATCACTATGTATATGGATAACTGTCAGGGCACTAATGTTCAGCTTGAAATTTGAAGCCTAAAGTTAAACTAACCCTTACTAGCGTCTACATTAAAAAGGAATCTGGTGTGCGGCAGACTTTCTGAACATTAAAAACTCTCAAAATGCCATTATTTATGTTCATGTCAAAACAATAACCATTAAAGGGTAAAATATTTAAAAGTTTAAAAAAAAATCAGGAGGGATAACTAAGCGAAATAAAGATTTCAGTAGTCACTTTACTGTTTAGTACAAGTCAAACGACTTCAGGTATGGTACTAATTTGAAGCACTCAAATTCTATTCACTCGTTACAGAGGCTATGACAAGTTACTTCAGAACTAATATCTTGGTCCAAGTGCTGCAGCACCAGCTTATGTCCGCTATGTACGAGAAAAACTAAACTTTTAGTAAGTAACTAGGAAACTCACTGGCCTTAGATGCCCAATAGTTTTTACAGACGCCTCACGTATCGCTACGAGTTACAGTACTGCTATAACACCACTAACATCTAATACACTGTGCGCAATCTGTGGAAGGTTTATCAATGCTTGAAGAGCATAGCCAAAAGATTCCCACACCTAACCGTCCACACTGCCTCATCTCCCAGCACTGACCCTAAGCAAGCCAAATCACCCTCCCAATCCCTCCCAACTTTATCCCCACCACAGGTATCCAGTGCCATCCAACTACCTGAACCCACCGGTAAATTCTGACTGACGTCATGGTCCATAGTCACAAATGCGTGAAGAAATTTGACAAACCATCGGGGTTGGTATCAAACCAAGATTGATTTTTAATTAAAAACGGCAAGACTTACTTTTAATATGAAAAGAACGAAATGTAAATATTTACTTCATATACTTGTTTGCGCCTTAGTCATAAGCTGGCACCCATGACCATCTATTTATGGTTAGTGCCAAGTGACGGCAGTGAAGTGCCAGTGACGAACATAAAGGCCATGAAATTTAATGACCACCATGCATTTTAGTTTTAGCCTATTTCCTGTATGTTAAAAAATACAAAACACGACTTAAAAAGACAGGACCGGCTAAAAGTATGAAAACTTAAATATTTAGAGTAGACTTCATTTAATTTTACACCAAGCTAAAAAAAATTATGCAAGAAAACCTTCACGAATTTTTTTTGCAGTGGCTAATGCCAAAAACTACCATTCTATTTTTCTTTCTGGATGCGATTCACAATACTAACACCTAGGTACGTATCTTTATTGATAGAGGAGGGGCCGCGTGTTTAACAAGACCTTTACAAAATACAAATGTTTATTTCTCTGTAAAGATTACAATGTGGGGTTTAAATATTATGAAATATTGGTTACAATGTGTGGTTTACATATTAAATACTAATTACAGAGGGCCACTCTCATGCCTAGCATGACTAGGCATTTCGGGCAGACTTTTAATAATTCAAACTATATTGATACAGGTTATTGCCAATTTTTTTTTTTCATCCGCGCCAAACTCAAACGAGCGTATAAACGTGACTACATAACACTGACTTAATAAGCAAGTACTAATTTGAAGAAAAATTTCTGTAGCAGAGTGGAGTTTCATAATAGTCATAGAATTTTGTTCCATCTAGATAACTGTGTACCGACATTTACTGCTAGTTTTAATAAGGTTTCACACGACATGATCGCCACTTTAGATATGCATGCTATTACAGATTCTCAGGTTTCCACCATGCGGAATCCCACCCTTACAGCATCACTAAATGTCCGCCAATTTTTCATCTAGATCCACCTCACTGCCACCTTTCACTCGCCATTCAGAGCCCGATTCATATCCCCCCCCCAGCCCTTTTTCTTAACATCCATCCCCTTTTCATATCAAATCTCAAGCTCTTTTTGCTATGCCTTATTTTAGACTATGGCAGATATCCTGCACACTAAAACTTTTCCAAACTTGCGCACGTGTCAACTTCCGCCACGTACGTCCTGGCATTTGCTACACCTGTAACTGACACCTAATGACACGTGTTAAATTTTAGTACGAGCAAGTATTTAAGTTTTTACTTAAAGTTTATGAAGTCATCATAAAAATAGGGGATGGGGATGAAGAAAGCCATTGAATAGTTAAAGCCTTTAGGGTGAGAACCCGGTATATAATATCCACAAAGATAAGAGCAAACGCTTATAACATTATGGACATTTTATTAAAATGTCCCAAGTAGCCACTTGCCTTGACCAGGCCTAGTCAGAAATTGGTAAAATAGCACACCAAAACCATCGTAATGGCTCCATGAGATATCCCGCATTACACACAGTATTAAGTACTAGCTGTCTGTCCTGCTTTACTACTAATTAGTTACAAGAAACTTGAGTTACATGTTAAGCCTCAATCACCTCTAGCATTTATAAAAACTGTTCAATTTATATATTAAGTCCTTTCAGATTACCCGTAATAAGAATCTAAAATTTCCTTGGGCGAGAAACTTTACAGTACTTGTCTGTGGGAAGGAAAAAATATTAACGACATAAGCTTTGGGCCCGCCTGTCCGACAGGGTAGCGGGGAATTTTTTTTTTTTTTTTTTATGCCGAGGACTGCTTTATGCTGACAAGCGAGGCCCTTCAGCATCCACCGGGCCTAGATGAACTAGGAAGTAAATCTCACTACTAGAAACCCAGCCACGAAGGTATCAAAGGAAAAAGTGCAGATTAAGCTGCCAACTTACCCACTACAGATGGACACTTCCTACCAAAGCAGCCAATGGCACAAGAATGCCACAAAAACACAAGTTGTATGAAATTCATTAACAAGAATCATTTTCCCCTTCAGTCAACAGGGCCCTTACGAGACACCAGCGAACAGCGAAGCCTTTATCAACCCCGGAAAAAGTTAGGGGGGGGGCAGTAGACCTGTCACAACACTGCCTGCTAGATTCTGGTGCCCCTTCCCCTACACTTCCTTCTGGCTGAAAAGTTGCCCGCTTCTCCCACCACCAATGGACTAGGAAGCAGAGCGATAAACTAAAAAATCTGCCAACCACTTTCTAGGTACCCCCGAAAGTGCCGTATTTTTCAACACCCTATTTTCCACAAACTTAAATTTTAGGCAAAGTCACTGGCAGGTATTTGCGTGTTAGAAATATTTCCTACTGATGCTCTTAAGTATTTTTGGCAAGTAACAAAAAATTACTGGAGTTACTATCAACCCTGTCTTATCAATGAAATTCTATGTTTGCCATTCTATGTTTTGCACATTATCCCAGTTAGATAAAACAGGGAACAACTTTGCAATGGAGAAAGTGATAGTAACTAGTGAAGTAGGTCAGGGTGGACTGACTACAACATACCATGCCCACCTAAATCTTCCTACGTGCTCTGTACGTGTTCTCCGCTAATTTAAACATAGGTAAATTGATATCTTAAATGATAACTTTTTAATTTATAAACTAATTTGCTTTATTCTACACGTGAAGGTGCAACAAGCGAATGTCTCTGGAATACAGGCTAGAATAAGTGAATCGGTTTTAAAACTCAGTTACCCTATTTTTTGCACCATATCAAAGGCGGTCTATTTTTGAACGTCCATTATTAAACTGCATGAACTAGCATTATAAAAGTATTTTAAGCCTATTTGGGTCGATAGTTAAAACCGACAAGACTACCGATAAGCAAATTTCAGGACGGAGTTTACTAGTACTTGGCACACTAACTTACCTGGCACACCTTCGTTACAAGGCACAACTGAAATTATAATAAGAATGTAGAGTATTTAAAAAAGACTACCCATTTAACAGGCAGATTTACTTGTGCAAACATTACACAATTTAACTGGTGGTGGTTCAAGAGTGGTAATACAACTATCTCCTGACATTAGTATGTATAATATGACCCATAAATATCGGCTGGCTTATTGGAGCTAGATTTCACACAAGTTACTAATAGTATTAAAGTTACCTTCTAAGTCACTTGCCAAGTCTTAAGCATCAATAATTCAGTTTTTGGTACCTACCCTAAATTGACATACGTACAGTAACACTTACCTTATTTTTCACTCCCATACTTTCAGAAAGATGCACTTGCTGTAGGTGACAAACTAAAGCACAATAATCCAGGGATGTTTTTGGTAAAAGCCCAAGCGGCACACTAACCCGTCTTATGCTCCCCCAGACGTCACCCTGGCTGTAGGCTCCTCCCTCAGACCCCCCAACTGCTCCTCCCCCTTCCTACAATTAAATTTCTCCGCCCTCTTCAACACCTTTGCTTATTGTAAACAAGCTACCCGACTATATGCAAAGTACTTTAGAATACTAACAGTTTTGTATGCAACTTTCTTCCTCACGCCAGACCAGTGGCATCACAGTGCGAAGACCTTGACACTGCCGGAAGTGCTACTTTAACCTTTTTAACAGTTTTTTGGCACTCCACGTAGCTGTCAGGGTAATACCCCAGTCTGAGCCAGTAACTGCATGGTTAACAACTGGACAGGTGACCGCTCAACCTTGTCTACCATTCCTGCTCTCCAAAAAACCCGCTACCGCCCAACCATGCTCGCTCATCGCCACCCAACCACGCTTGTTTGCCCGCCCACCCATCGCCACCCATCCACGCTTGTTTGCCCGCCCACCCATCGCCACCCAACCACGCTTGTTTGCCCGCCCACCCATCGCCACCCAACCACGCTTGTTTGCCCGCCTGCCCATAGTCGCCAAGCCGTGCTCGCTCGCCCTCTCACCGCCCATAAAATGCTCACCCCTCTCCCCAAGTGGCGACGCCCAACAATGTTTCATCTAAATGCCGCCCTCGCCCCCCCCCCCCACTGTCATGCTCACTTGTACTGCTATAAAAATCCATAAATTAAAAATCTACTCTTTAAACCATTAACCGTTCTCACCACCTGTACATGCTTAAAGCTATTACAACACAAACTTCTCGCCTATGTTAAAGGTTATAGTCAATTTGGTTAGGAATGTAGTTCTTCTTTGATATTGTCTTCACCTGCCACCTTGCAAGATTTTTCTCCATACAAGATTAAAAGTCTTGCCATCAAGCAAATCAGATATCCAATCATCCTAATTTAGTGTTCAACCTCAGCATATTTGTCGTTTGGCACATGCCAAATTACATTGATAGTTTTAACAAGTTTGTGGTGCAGTAAACAAAAATTAAAGTGTGCAAAAACTAAAGTATTCCATTCAGTTTTCATTGTTTCTCATAGTGAAAAGTTCATTGATTGTATATATTGTGTGTAACTTATTGTAACTAGTTATTTGTTTTGTGATTCATGTTGTGAATATTGTGTAGTGTCATGCTGGCAGTAGGTGTCCTTGCTTTGACATATTGTGTAGTGTCATGCTGGCAGTAGGTGTCCTTGCTTTGACATTGTGTAGTGTCATGCTGGCAGTAGGTGTCCTTGCTTTGACATTGTGTAGTGTCATGCTGGCAGTAGGTGTCCTTGCTTTGACATTGTATAGTGTCATGCTGGCAGTAGGTGTCCTTGCTTTGACATTGTATAGTGTCATGCTGGCAGTAGGTGTCCTTGCTTTGACATATTGTGTAGTGTCATGCTGGCAGTAGGTGTCCTTGCTTTGACATAATATAATACCTTCATAGAAGGTTCATACATATGTTCTGTAGATATTGTACACAAGTTTTTTTTAAATAAAATATAAAAAAAAAGTATTCCATCCATGTGTGAACTATGTTCAGTAGTGGTAGTGTGACAGCTAAATTGTGATCAACGTGCGTATACCCCCACACAGCTATAGATTTTCAAATACAATAAAATAGCCCTTACACTGCCCTGTTAGTCTAAAAGTCCCAAAATCAATTTGATTTGTACACTAATACCCAGCCAAACAGCGGCATTAAATCTTAAAATTCACAACCTAACTGTACTTACTTCATCCAATATGACCATGTCAACGTGGGTTATCTTTCCATCTTGCTGGTTAGAATTTACTGTCAGGAGTGTGTCTGGCAGTAGAGGCTTCGTGCTGGTGGAGGTGTCAGGGGTGTCCCTGGGAAGAGCTCCGGTATTTGCCACCATTTCTTCGACGGGCGTAACATTACCTGTTGTCTTCACTGAAAAACAAAAGTCAGATTTCACTTATTTCTGAGTAGGGTATGTACCGCTGAGAAAGCCTAGATAAAGTAAAATTAAAGGCCAAATTTAAAATTTTAAAACTTCGATCCAGAAGAAACTTATGACAAATTATCTATAAAGGAAACGGGGGTTAGAAAACTGATAAAAATCTACACGTACAATCTAGTAGAGAACCACCTGTAGAATGTGTTCATTACTCAAGAGGTTCATACAAAATACAAAAAATTAGTAAATATTTAAGATTCAGGAATTTTTAGAAAGTGAAGGATAAATTTTCGCACAACCTGTCTGCCCTAGTTTTGACAAGTACAAATCCCACAATACTGAATTTCAGTTCTCATTCATGGATGTTCAAAATATTGAGCACTTTTTGGAAAACGTTATATAGGCGAAATCACTGAAGTTAAGAAATGCAAACAGCACTAGAAACTAAATTAGCCTAATTTACCCAATTAGGCTATTCACAGATTAAGAATAATTTAAATGTGTTAAAGAAAAATTGGGAAGTGTTCAAATATCGTACTTTCAAACTGTTGGTTATATTTACAAAGCTCAACCTGATGTTTAGTATATGGGAAGGTATACCAAGTAGGCAAAATAGAGTTGAAAATTTAATTACCAAGTTCTTCATCGTTGTCGTAGTGAACATTGAGGGAAATCCTGTGGCCAGCGATGATTGATCCTACTGGCCCTGACTCTTCTTGACCTCTTGGGTCAGGTGCCATCTTTCTACTTTCTAAAGCCCTTTGTCTTGGTCTTTTACTGCCTCTGCTGCAAGTGCTGTTGCAGCTGCTCTTTGTGCTGTTAACACTTCCACTGGTGTTGAAGATGCTGGAGGGGTTACTACTGTTGAGGCGAGGTGCGCTGCTGTAGTGGATGAAGTCGTCTGTGGCCACGAAGCTGTCGAAGAAGCAACGCACGTTATTAATGTACAAATTACCTGGCAAAGCTCAAATCTGTTTAGACTTTTAGTTAAATTGAAATCAGGTATGACCTTTTTCCTAACTAGGTAACAAAGTTACAAAGTCCAATTAGTGGTTGACTGCTGACAGGATCCACATCTAATTTTGTGCAGAATTCTCCTTCCACTCACTACCCCTATTCACTTTAAGGGGCTTCGGCCATAATACTGATTATTAGAAAAAAAAGTGGATTAGGGTAGGGTAGAAAAGCGAGAAAGTTTGGGTAGAATAGGAAGCAAGAGATTAAGTGGTAAGTAGTGGTTTGACAGACTAACCTTAATTGCCTAGTTTTGCATCCCTTCCCATAAGAAAAAAACTCAAATTGGCATGCTTAAAAATTTAATTGGTACATTTAAATATTGTCCCACCAGATACCCCTGGAACAAAAATTCACATGGTTGAAGCTGAAGATAATGCAGCACTGGATCACTCAAGTATTTGGACGAGAATACAAAAGGGGCATCATCCTCTTTTTACAAAATTTTCAAGAATAGTCTGCATACTTGTTGGGAAAATTGACAGAAGTCCTAACAAACTTACACATTGTAGTTTATAAGAGCGGCAATTGAAAACCGACAGTTCCGCCTTCACAGAACTTTTAAAGTCTGAAAAAGACTGCTATGTTGGCGAAATGTTTTCTTAAAAAGTTCCCACTTTCTTTAAATACCACTGCAAATAAAGCCTAATAAACCATACCACGGGTGGGGTTCGAACCCGCGGTCAGAGTCAAAACTCTAGACCGTCGCGTAAGCCACTAGGCCAGTGGTCAAAATTAGTCTCTCCGATATTTTTAAAGTTATTCAAACCTATTTTCATGCTTCTAATTCTGTAGTCAGGCTAAACGTCCCTTACTCAGTGCATTAAAGTCAATTCCCTAGCAGGCACGTGCAAATGTTTAAAGGGCGCCTTGCCAGCTATTCAAAGTTTATAATTTTAGCCCCGGGCAGCAGACAGGATATTTCAACCATGTACACGCCCCTCTTCATCTGCCAACTTTCACAACCATAATAATGTCCTTGAAAGATTAAAAATTAATTTACCAGTGCATTAGATCATGAATACTTCTGTAGATAATGACAACGCAACTATTATCCAAATTTAATTACCATATTTTAAAAAGTGTAGCTAAGTGTTCCTTAATTTTTTTTTCCATCTGCCACTAATTAGTGCCACTTCAATGTTCAACCTAGATAGCCTAAATTTCAGCTAATAAATTAGGTCTAGTAGTTTGTTACCCGTGTAAGAAGCTATTTTATTCTGTCAATACATCCAACTGTGATATGACCTAATAGAGCTGTATGACCCTTGTGGTTTAGCGCTTCTTTTGATTATAATAATAATAATATGACCTAATAACCAAGTCCTGAATGTACCATTTTTATGTCTTGTCTACCTTCCCCCCCCAAAAAAAAAAAGTAACCCCTCCCTCCCCATACTGCGCTCAGTGTAGCATCATTCAAATTGCAGCCTTACTATTTGCACCTTTAATTTTGTACACTAACTAGAAATCCAAGCAGTAGGGGCAATAAATTACCAAAGTCGGTAAAACAATTCCTTTAATTCTGTTTATCAGGGTAACTATGTAAATATTATAATGGCTGCATTTCACCTTATACTAACAAAAAATTAGAATTATTGTACAAATCTGTGCTCTGAAGTCATTGAAAGAGTATAGTTAAAACAAGGTTAGCAGTTCGCTTTAGCACCAGAATAAGTCAAGCAACAGGTACATCCTCTGCGTATAATCTGGGCCAATTATTGATTGTTCAATTTACCAGAGGTGGCGGCTGAACTTTGGAGTGTGTGATGACGATGAAGCAGACATACGCCCAAGGTACGCTGCCACACCTGGGTTTGTTTCTTTTACTTTTGACACTGAACTACACTTGGCACACTATCAACGACCTTGGCCAAGGCCTACACTACCCTCCACAAACAAATGCTGGGCAAGGATATTTCGAGCACTTGGTTTCCATTGCTTTTTACACTGTAAAATACGGGCAAAACATGTAACCAAACTTTCGAAAAGTGTTAGTACACTGCTAAAACTAATATTTGTTGCCTCGTATGCCATGTGCAATTTCATTTGTAGTTATAAAAAACGGCAATAACCGGCGCTCAGGCAGAATCAATGTCTCCAGGCAACAACTGTTTACATTTTTAGTTCTATACAGTATACAACGGTGCACTACATAACATCTTCCTAGTTTTCTACATAATGACGCAAGCCTCCTTTCCACAACATACAAGCTCAGCCCTCTCAACCTTAGACCAAGATGGCAAATTATATCAAGCATCGAGTTTTGATGACCATTTTAAACTCTTTGTGAGTTGACTGATTCTGACCAAACATTATGACCAGTGGTACATGGGTGTCAAATCACTACCACCAGTGTTCACTTGCAAGCGCGCCGTCAGGTACTGAACAGGCACCCAGACTTGACTGGATCTGGACCATCCAGACCCCGCATGCGCTATGCTCTGGAATCAAATAGGTCACCAGCTACAGAGTAAATTATGAAAAGGAGCCCCTTAGGAATCATTCTGTATAATACTGCAGCTGTCTGAAAAATCGCTACTAACAATGGTTAGTAATAAAAGATTTTGCATTTAGGGGTATTCTCAGACTTAGTCCCACAGAAGATGCCTACAAATCGCAGTGAACATTAAATAGGAAAAAATATAGACTATAGTGTAAATTCTAGAGTGCCGGTGGAGCAACCGTTACCGTGGGAATAGGCCTGGAGGCCAGTGAATTATTGCCAGATACATCCAAATTCGGAGGTGAAAATTAACAAACATATATTGAACTAACTAAGTAATATAGCGAGTGGCAAGGATATATATGTGCAGTGATACAGTGAACCAAATCTGTAGTAAGAGAAATAGTAATAAATCCCCAGTATAGCTTAAAAGATATGGTATAGCATATGGAAACATACTACAAGGATTGGCACTAGTGAAAATTGCCAGAGGTCCTGAGAAGCAGAAATAACAGATAAGTAAATTCTATAGTTATAAGAAACAAAAACAAGTGATGGTGGCACTGAGGTGCAGGGAATCACAGTATACATAATTGGAGTATAAAACCATGTGAAGTGTCTTTCTCGCTGCCACTACTAAGTGTGGAAGTTTTGCCATGGAAGTGTAAGGAAACTACCGGAAGCATAGGTATCGTGTGGAAATAAAGCAATGACCACAGTATTAGTTCAGTGAAAAGAAAAGGTATCTGGAATAAATATAGTGTATATCCTTGTAATAA
>WNWK01000926.1:235000-354265 GCA_009830355.1 Cherax destructor | reverse complement strand
GACTTTGAGGATCATGTGGATTTTCTGGCCACAAGAATCGAGTATAATCTCTATCTATTTCTTGTAGTCCTACTCTTAAGAAAGCTTTGGAAATATCAGCCGTGTAGGCATATGGATTTGTGCGAAATTTCATAAGCACGTCTCCAAGCTTCTCAGTTAGTAGTGGTCCTTACGAACCGGAGGTTTGGTCATTACGAAATCACTACTGTGGAGGATGGGCTCCTTCCTACGATATAATGAACTGTATGGTTCGCTAATACTTAGCTTATTGATGAATCCAAGATGTCGCAGCCGTCCCCAACACCTTCTCAGGGGATCCATCTATGGCCTCACACTCCACAGGGGGCTGTAAGATAAACATCAATGTGTGAGTTATTGCCCCAAAGGAGCATATGCCCATATCTCAGTCATTTGACAGACTGAAAGGCGGTTTACTCACGTTTTTTGGGAGGATCGCCCACGAGTCACCGGGTGATATGATAAATCTGCCTAAAGCAAATTATTCATTCCTAACTGCGCAGAAGGTGGCATCTAGGTTTAAGCAGACTTACCTGGGTATTTGTAACGGACCCTTAATTCACACCCGGATATCGCTGTCTTGTTTGAAGAACGCTGCTGAAGAGTCACTGCCTCGTTAGACGACGTAAACTCATTGTCCCTTTACGTTCTTTAATGTCAGTCTTTTTACAGTAGTCAGAAGCTGCGCACACTTCTGAATATACCGCGCTTTTATACACTAAACGCGTTGGAACAGAATTCTTATCCGATTTCCCGACGTTAGTGGAGATTGAAGGAGGACGAACGCATACGACGATTGTCTCTTTGTCCGGTTATACACCGCGCCGTAGCACCCTTTCCCTTAGAAATCTTAAGTCAATCTGCCGCGCCCCTGCAGCCCGCAGCTCAGTCAAGCTGGGCGTCGCTGAGGTCAGCTAAATTTTAACACTTGCAAACCACTGCAACAATTTGCAATTCAAGAACTTGTGTTCTCTAAATATTTAGATCACTAGAGCACAAGATTGTAGTTAAGTTTAGTAATGTAAATAACAGTTTTCTATATCTCTTCCCTGCTAAGGTAAAGAGTAACATATATCAATGTATCCTGATTACAGTACATTAACATTGGTTGCAACCCTGGTCAGCTACTACGTGACTCCTGGCTGTTTGGGTCCATCCATATGTTAACAATTAAACTGTTGATCAGTAGGTTGTTGATCAGGACGCTAGACTCGCCATCTGGCCCTTTCTAAGGGCCTGGCCCCTAAAGGCAGGGCCCTTTCTTCAGAAAGGGCTGGTACCCCCCTCTTTTGGAGAATTTTCTCCACATATATATATATATAGTAGGTTGGTAGACAGCAACCACCCAGGGAGGTACTACCGTCCTGCCAGGTGACTGTGAAACAGAAACCTGAAACTGTTTTACATGATGGTAGGATTGCTGGTGTCTTTTTTCTGTCTCATAAACACGCTGGATAACAGGTATATCTAGCTACTTCTACTTACACTTTAGGTCACACTACACTGGCATACACATGCATATATATACATACACACATCTAGGTTTTTCTTCTTTTTCTTAATAGCTCTTGTTCCTTTTATTTTCTCTATTGTCCATGGGGAAGTGGAAAAGAATCTTTCCTCCGTAAGCCATGCGTGTCGTATGAGGCGACTAAGATGCCGGGAGCAATGGGCTAGTAACCCCTTCTCCTGTACAAATCTACTAAAAACGAGAAGAAGAAAAACTTTATAAAATTGGGTTGTCTGAATGTGCGTGGATGTAGTGGATGATAAGAAAGAGATGATTGCCGATGTTATGAATGAAAAGAAGTTGGATGTCCTGGCCCTAAGCGAAACAAAGCTGAAGGGGTAGGCGAGTTTCAGTGGGGAGAAATAAATGGGATTAAGTCAGGAGTATCTGAGAGAGTTAGAGCTAAGGAAGGGGTGGCAATAATGTTGAAGGATCAGTTATGGAAGGAAAAGAGGGAATATAAATGTGTAAATTCAAGGATTATGTGGATTAAAATAAGGGTCGGATGCGAAAAGTGGGTCATAATAAGCGTGTATGCACCTGGAGAAGAGAGGAGTGTAGAGGAGAGAGAGAGATTTTGGGAGATGTTAAGCGAATGTATAGGAACTTTTGAACCAAATGAGAGAGTAATTGTGGTAGGGGACCTAAATGCTAAAGTGGGAGAAACATGCAGAGAGGGTGTAGTAGGTAAGTTTGGGGTGCCAGGTGTAAATGATAATGGGAGCCCTTTGATTGAACTTTGTATAGAAAGGGGTTTAGTTATAGGTAATACATATTTTAAGAAAAAGAGGATAAATAAGTATACAAGATATGATGTAGGGCGTAATGACAGTAGTTTGTTGGACTATGTATTGATAGATAAAAGACTGTTGAGTAGACTTCAGGATGTACATGTTTATAGAGGGGCTACAGATATATCAGATCACTTTTTAGTTATAGCTACAGTGGGAGTAAAAGGTAGATGGGATACAAGGAAAATAGAATCAGTAAGTAAAAGAGAGGTGAAGGTTTATAAACTAAAAGAGGAGGCAGTTAAGGTAAGATATAAACAACTATTGAGGATAGATGGGCTAGTGAGAGTGTAGGCAATGGGGTCGAAAATGTATGGGGTAGATTTAAAAATGTAGTGTTAGAGTGTTCAGCAGAAGTTTGTGGTTACAGGCGAGTGGGTGCGGAGGGAAGAGGAGCGATTGGTGGAATGATGATGTAAAGAGAGTAGTAAGGAGAAAAAGTTAGCATATGAGAGGTTTTTACAAAGTAGAAGTGATGCAAGGAGGGAAGAGTATATGGAGAGAAAAAGAGAGGTTAAAAGAGTGGTGAAGCAATGTAAAAAGAGAGCAGATGAGAGAGTGGTGAGATGTTATCAGCAAATTTTGTTGAAAATAAGAAAAAGTTTTGGAATGAGATTAATAAGTTGAGGAAGCCTAGAGAACAAATGGATTTGACAGTTAAAAATAGGAGAGGAGAGTTATTAAATGGAGAGTTAGAGGTATCGGGAAGATGGAGAGAATATTTTGAGGATTTGTTAAATGTTGATGAAGACAGAGAAGCTGTGATTTCGTGTGTAGGGCAAGGAGGAATAACATCTTGTAGGAGTGTGGAAGAGCCAGTTGTGGGTGTAGGGAAGTTCGTGAGGCAGTGGGTAGAATGAAAGGGGTAAGGCAGCTGGGATTGATGGGATAAAGATAGAAATGTTAAAAGCAGGTGGGGATATAATTTTGGAGTGGTTGGTGCTATTATTTAATAAATGTATGGAAGAGGGTAAGGTACCTAGGGATTGGCAGAGAGCGTGTATTGTTCCTTTGTATAAAGGCAAAGGGGACAAAAGAGAGTGCAAAATTATAGGGAATAAGTCTGTTGAGTGTACCTGGTAAAGTGTATGGTAGAGTTATTATTGAAAGAATTAAGAGTAAAACAGAAAGCAGGATAGCAGATGAACAAGGGGCTTTAGGAAAGGTAGGGGGTGTGTAGACCAAGTGTTTACAGTGAAACATATAGGTGAACAGTATTTGGATAAGGGTAAAGATGTTTTTGTGGCATTTATGGATTTGGAAAAGGCGTATGATAGGGTAGATAGGGGGCAATGTGGCAGATGTTGCAGGTGTATGGAATAGGAGGAAGGTTACTGAAAGCAGTGAAGAGTTTTATGAGGATAGTGAGGCTCAGGTTAGAGTGTGTAGGAGGAAGGGACTATTTCAGTAAAAGTGGGCCTTAGACAAGGATGTGTGATGTCACCGTGGTTGTTCAATATATTTATAGATGGGGTTGTAAGAGAAGTGAATGCGAGGGTCTTGGCAAGAGGTGTTGGGCTAAAAGATAAAGAAGCAAATACAAAGTGGGAGTTGTCACAGTTGCTTTTTGCTGATGACACTGTGCTTTTGGGAGATTCTGAAGAGAAGCTGCAGAGGTTGGTGGATGAATTTGGTAGGGTGTGTAAAAGAAGAAAATTGAAAGTGAATATAGGAAAGAGTAAGGTGATGAGGATAACAAAAAGAATAGGTGACGAAAGATTGGATATCAGATTGGAGGGAGAGAGTATGGAGGAGGTGAATGTATTCAGATATTTGGGAGTGGACATGTCGGCGGATGGGTCTATGAAGGATGAGGTGAATCATAGAATTGATGAGGGAAAAGGGTGAGTGGAGCACTTCGGAGTCTGTGGAGACAAAGAACCTTGTCCATGGAAGTAAAGAGGGAATGTATGAGAGTATAGTTATACCAACGCTCTTATATGGGTGTGAAGCATGGGTAATGAATGTTGCAACGAGGAGAAGGCTGGAGGCAGTGGAGATGTCATGTCTGAGGTCAATGTGTGGTGTGAATATAATGCAGAGAATTCGGAGTTTGGAAATTAGGAGGAGGTGCGGGATTACCAAAACGATTGTCCAGAGAGCTGAGGAGGGTTGTTGAGGTGGTTTGGACATGTAGAGAGAATGGAACGAGACAGAGTGACTTCGAGAGTGTATAAATCTGTAGTGGAGGGAAGGCGGGTAGGGGTCGGCCTAGGAAAGGTTGGAGGGAGGGGGTAAAGGAAGTTTTGTGTGCGAGGGCTTGGATTTCCAGCAAGCATGTGTGAGCGTATTTGATAGGAGTGAATGGAGGCATATGGTTTTAATACTTGACGTGCTGTTGGAGTGTGAGCAAAGTAACATTTATGAAGGGATTCAGGAAACCGGCAGGCCGGACTTGAGTTCTGGAGATGGGAAGTACAGTGCCGGCACTCTGAAGGAGGGGTGTAAATGTTGCAGTTTTATAACTGTAGTGTAAAGCACCCTTCTGGCAAGACAGTGATGGAGTGAATGATGATGAAAGTTTTCTTTTCGGGCCACCCTGCCTTGGTGGGAATCGGCCGATGTGTTAATAAAAAAAAAAAAAATATATATATATAATATATATATATATATATATATATATATATATATATATATATATATATATATATATATATATATATATTATATGTATATTTTATTACATAATATGGTACATAGTCATCTCCCACTACTAGTTATCTTCCACCACCACAGTCATGTCCCACTACTAGTTATCTTCCACCACCACAGTCATCTTCCACTACTAGTTATCTTCCACCACCACAGTCATCTCCCACTACTAGTTATCTTTCACCACCACAGTCATCTCCCACTACTAGTTATCTTCCACCACCACAGTCATCTCCCACTACTAGTTATCTTTCACCACCACAGTCATCTCCCACTACTAGTTATCTTTCACCACCACAGTCATGTCCCACTACTAGTTATCTTCCACCACTACAGTCATCTCCCAATACTAGTTATCTTCCACCACCACAGTCATCTCCCACTACTAGTTATCTTCCACCACCACAGTCATCTCCCACTACTAGTTATCTTCCACCACCACAGTCATCTCCCACTACTAGTTATCTTCCACCACCACAGTCATCTCTCACTACTAGTTATCTTTCACCACCACAGTCATCTCCCACTACTAGTTATATTCCACCACCACAGTCATGTCCCACTACTAGTTATCTTCCACCACCACAGTCATCTCCCACTACTAGTTATCTTTCACCACCACAGTCATCTCCCACTACTAGTTATCTTCCACCACCATAGTCATCTCTCACTACTAGTTATCTTTCACTACCACAGTCATCTCCAACTACTAGTTATCTTTCACCACTACAGTCATCTCCCACTACTAGTTATCTTCCACCACCATAGTCATCTCCCACTACTAGTTATCTTCCACCACCACAGTCATGTCCCACTACTAGTTATCTTCCACCACCACAGTCATGTCCCACTACTAGTTATCTTCCACCACCACAGTCATGTCCCACTACTAGTTATCTTCCACAACCACAGTCATCTCCCACTACTAGTTATCTTCCACCACCACAGTCATCTCCCACTAATAGCTATCTTTCACCACCACAGTCATCTCCCACTAATAGTTATCATCCACCACCACAGTCATCTCCCACTATAGTTATCTATCCACCACCACAGTCATTCCCACTACTGTTATCTTTCACCACCACAGTCATGTCCCACTACTAGTTATCTTCCACCACCACAGTCATCTCCCACTACTAGTTATCTTCCACCACCACAGTCATCTCCCACTACTAGTTATCTTTCACCACCACAGACATCTCCCACTACTAGTTATCTTCCACCACCACAGTCATCTCCCACTACTAGTTATCTTCCACCACCACATACATCTCCCACTAGTTATCTTCCACCACCACAGTCATCTCCCACTACTAGTTATCTTCCACCACCACAGTCATCTCCCACTACTAGTTATCTTCCACCACCACAGTCATCTCCCACTACTAGTTATATTCCACCACCACAGTCATCTCCCACTACTAGTTATCTTCCACCACCACAGACATCTCCCACTAGTTATCTTCCACCACCACAGTCATCTCCCACTACTAGTTATCTTCCACCACCACAGTCATCTCCCACTACTAGTTATCTTCCATCACCACAGTCATCTCCCACTACTAGTTATATTCCACCACCACAGTCATCTCCCACTACTAGTTATCTTCCACTACCACAGTCATGTCCCACTACTAGTTATCTTTCACCACCACAGTCATCTCCCACTACTAGTTATCTTCCACTACCACAGTCATCTCCCACTACTAGTTATCTTCCACTACCACAGTCATGTCCCACTGACAGATTTTGTCTTTACTGGGGAAGAAATGAATTTCAGTCTCTGAAAAATAGCAGATGTCATTTAATGATGACCTACATATAGGTAGGTGACTGTCGAGGGTAAAGGAGCTAGAGCTTGGAATTTTTCCCCCGAGGCCGTGCCTATTCCGACCCACAATACTCAATTCATCTTTCAAACAAACGGAAAAATGTACGTGACGAATCCAGCGAGAGAAGAATTGGAATGCAATCATTTTCTCTCGTCTTTGTGTGTACACTTTAGCACGACTGTGCGTCTACACTTCCCTCTCTTATTCACTTATTTCACCTCCTCTCTCTTCCATCATTTCCTCTTCCTTCCTTCTCCCCTCTCTTCCCTCAATCTTTCTTTTACTCACTTTCCCTTTCCCCTTCTATCTTTTTTTTTTTTCTCTCTCTCTCTCTCTCTCTCTCTCTCTCTCTCTCTCTCTCTCTCTCTCTCTCTCTCTCTCTCTCTCTCTCCCTCCCATCGTAATTACATAAAGCACTATACATGGACACAGGTCAAATAAGTGAGAGGCATCAGAGTGTTTACATCATAATCTGGCACACAACCCGCGCCTTATACTCTCACAGTACTTATGATCAAATCTTTAGTTTATTCTCCGCTTTTTCTTTCTTTATGCTTTCCAACTCGTATTATATTTTCCTCTGAAAAAATTGCGAAGTGCGACGCACTGATGGTAAATCAAGCTGTAAATTAAATGATGGTCAATGTTTTTTTTTTTTTTTTTTTTTTTGTATCTGTCTTTTGAAGATTGTCGTCGATGTGGAAAAAATGCTTAGAAATATACATTTTTTTTATGTTCATGTTTTTATTTTTTTAAATTTCAATTAATTCTTCTATTTTAGTGTTTTCTGCTCTGAAAAATTAATATTAACTTTCTTTTATATGAATAATTTTCACCCAATTGAAACTCGGCTTCAGCAAGTAAGCTTCAGTGTCCAAGCTTCAGTTATTACCTATTACTGTTTCGCTATTTACTTCAAAGGAGCTATAGCTCTTGGTTCCGCCTTTTAACTCACCACTAACTAACCTGAATTATCTTTTAATTGTTTATCTTCGAATCCACTCATACAGTCTACTTTAACTTTGTCTATTCTTTGTTCCTTACATTTATTTACCTATATAAATGTTTATAGACATCTCTGTCGGTTATTTTTTTGAGCAGTTCCCAAATATCTTGTTGTCCTTGTTATATCCCTGATTAATAACATTTCCCTATTAATACTCGCTGCACTTTGGTATATATTATATTTTATTTAATATATGTCCATCTTCCACGTTCTTGTACAGATATAAGATTATATACCCACAATGTGTTAACATAATTGATGAGCATTAACCCAGGATAATGTTCCATTCTGTAGTGTCTAAAGTTCCACTATATGTTTTACTAGGAGGGGTTCCACACCGGCAGCCTTGATGCTTCACTTCGTACTGTCTCAGGTTCAACTACGAGTTGTCCTAGCAGCGGGTTCCACACCGGCAGCCTTGATACTTCACTTCGTACTGTCTAAGGTTCAACTACGAGTTGTCCTAGCAGCGGGTTCCACACCGGCAGCCTTGATGCTTCACTTCGTACTGTCTAAGGTTCAACTACGAGTTGTCCTAGCAGCGGGTTCCACACCGGCAGCCTTGATGCTTCACTTCGTACTGTCTAAGGTTCAACTACGAGTTGTCCTAGCAGCGGGTTCCACACCGGCAGCCTTGATGCTCCATTACTTACTGTTATGCTAGCAGCGGGATACAAACCCGGTGGTACATAGTGAGTATTGTGTCATATGCATTATGCATAAAATATCTGCAAACATAGCCGGTGCTACTGTCAATCTGTGCATGTGTGTACCAGGAGACAGGTCCGGGGGAATAGTTTTCCCAGGTATTTTCCTTTAACTATTTTCCTGAGTTTTTCCCTTAAAACGACATTTTTGTTTCCTTCTTACGCCTTCCTTTCCCTCGCCGCTTCTCTCTCTCTCTCACTTTATAACTTTGTTTGTCTTCTCTAACCTCCAGGAGTTGTTTACCAGACCTGTCCTGGAGTTTGATATTGTCTTCACCTTGTATTTTTCTCATTATCATAATCATAATTTAGACTACGAAGAAAGTATCAACGTTGGTCAAATTTCAGTAACTATTCTTCAGAGATCAATCTCCGGTAGTCAAGCTTCAGTGACCAAGCTTCAGTGACCTAGTATCAGTGACCAAGCTTTACGGACCAAGCTTCAGTGACTAAGCAGCAGTGATCAAGATTCATTGACCAAGCATCAGTGATCAAGCTTTAGTGATCAAGCATAAGTGACCAAGCATCAGTGATCAAGCATCAGTGATCAAGCTTCAGTGATCAAGCATCAGTGATTAAGCTTCAGTGATCAAGCTTTAGTGATCAAGCATCAGTGATCAAGCTTCATTGACCAAGCATCAGTGATCAAGCTTTAGTGATCAAGCATAAGTGACCAAGCATCAGTGATCAAGCATCAGTGATCAAGCTTCAGTGATCAAGCATCAGTGATCAAGCTTCAGTGATCAAGCTTCAGTGATCAAGCTTCAGTGATCAAGCTTCAGTGATCAAGCATCAGTGATCAAGCTTCAGTGATCAAGCTTCAGTGATCAAGCTTCAGTGATCAAGCATCAGTGACCAAGCTTCAGTGATCAAGCATCAGTGATCAAGCTTCAGTGATCAAGCATCAGTGACCAAGCATCAGTGATCAAGCTTCAGTGATAAAGCATCAGTGATCAAGCATCATTGATCAAACTTCAGTGATCAAGCTTCAGTGATCAAGCTTCAGTGATCAAGCATCAGTGATCAAGCATCAGTGATCAAGCATCAGTGATCAGGCATCAGTGATCAAGCTTCAGTGATCAAGCATCAGTGATCAAGCATCAGTGATCAAGCTTTAGTGATCAAGCATAAGTGACCAAGCATCAGTGATCAAACATCAGTGATCAAGCTTCAGTGATCAAGCATCAGTGATCAAGCTTCAGTGATCAAGCATCAGTGACCAAGCATCAATGATCAAGCTTCAGTGATCAAGCTTCAGTGATCAAGCATCAGTGATCAAGCTTCAGTGATCAAGCTTTAGTGATCAAGCATCAGTGATCAAGCTTCAGGGATCAAGCTTCAGTGATCAAGCATCAGTGATCAAGCTTCAGTGATCAAGCTTCAGTGATCAAGCTTCAGTGATCAAGCATCAGTGACCAAGCTTCAGTGATCAAGCTTCAGTGATCAAGCATCAGTGACCAAGCATCAGTGATCAAGCTACAGTGATCAAGCATCAGTGATCAAGCATCAGTGATCAAGCTTCAGTGATCAAGCTTCAGTGATCAAGCTTCAGTGATCAAGCATCAGTGATCAAGCATGAGTGATCAAGCATCAGTGATCAAGCATCAGTGATCAAACATCAGTGATCAAGCTTCAGTGATCAAGCATCAGTGATCAAGCATCAGTGATCAAGCATAAGTGATCAAGTATCAGTGATCAAGCATCAGTGATCAAGCATTAGTGATCAAGCATCAGTGATCAAGCATCAGTGATCAAGCATCAGTGATCAAGCATCAGTGATCAAGCATCAGTGATCAAGCATCAGTGATCAAGCATCAGTGACCAAGCATCAGTGATCAAGCATCAGTGATCAAGCATCAGTGATCAAGCATCAGTGACAAGCATCATGACAGCATCAGACACTTAGTGACAACATCAGTGACAAGCTCAGTACAAGCATCATGACAAGCATCGTGACACATCATGACAAGCTATGACCAAGATCTACAAGCTCATGATCAAGCATCAGTGACAAGCTCAGTGACAACTCATATCAAGCATAGTGACCAAGCATCATGACAAGCATCAGTGACAGCTCATGACAAGCATCGTGACAAGCTCAGTGACAAGCATCAGTGACAACTCAGTGACAAGCAGTGATCAACATCAGTGATCGCTCAGTGACAAGCATCAGTGACAAGCATCAGTGACCAAGCATCATGATCAAGCATCAGTGACAAGCATCAGTATAATCAGTGACAGCTCAGTGACAAGATCAGTGATCACATCAGGACAGCATCAGTGATCAAGCATCAGTGACAAGCATCAGTGATCAAGCATCAGTGATCACATCATGATCAGCATCGTGATCAAGCTCAGTGATCAAGCATCAGTGACATGACAGATCAGACAGCATCATAAAGCATCAGTGATCAGCTAGTACAGCATCAGTGACCAACATCAGTGACAAGCTTAGTGACAAGCTCAGTGACAAGCATCATGACAAGTCATACAGCATCAGTGACAGCTCAGTGACAAGCTCATACAAGCAGTACAACATCAGGACAATTCAGTGACAGCTCAGTACAAGTCAGTGACAACTCAGTGACAAGCATCAGTGACAAATCAGTGACAGCATCAGTGCAAATCATATCAAGCATCAGTGACACACATGACACTCAGTACAAGTAGTGACAAGCTAGTATCAAGCTCAGTGATCAAGCTAGTGATCAAGCTATACGTATCAAAAGTACCAAGCATAGTGATCATAGTACAACATAGTGACAAGCATCAGATCACTCAGTGCAATAGTGACAAGTCAGTGACAACATGGTCGATCAGTATCAAGCATCAGTGACAAGCATATGATCAAGCTCAGTATCAAGCATCAGTGACCAGTAGTGATCAAGCTTATATCAAGATCAGTGATCAAGCTCAGTATCAGCTAGTGACAAGCATCATGATAGCTCAGTGATCACATAGTGACAAGATCAGTGATCAAGCTCAGTACAGCATCATATCAGCTAGTGACCAAGCTCAGTGATCAAATCAGTACAAGCTCAGTTCAAGCTATGATCAAGCATCAGTGACAAGATCAGATCAAGCATGTGACAAGCTCAGTGACAGCTCAGTACAAGCTCAGTATCAACTAGTGCAAATCATGACAAGCTCAGTCAAGCATCAGTGACCAACTCAGTGACAAGCATCAGTGATCAAGCATCAGTGACAACATCATGATCAGCATCAGTATCAAGCATATGACCAAGCATCAGTGACAAGCTCAGTATCAAGCATCAGTGACAAGCATCAGTACAACTCAGTGATCAAGCATAGTGACAACTGTGACAGCTCAGTATCAAGCATCAGTACCAAGCATCAGTGTCAAGTCAGTATCAACATCAGTGACAGCATCAGTGATCGCTCAGTGACAAGCATCAGTGACAAGATCAGTGACAAGCTCAGTCATCAAGCATCGTACAAGCATTCAGTATGAGTAGTGATCAGCATCAGTGACAAGCATCAGTGATCAGCTCAGTGACAAGCATCAGACAAGATAGTGACAAGCTCAGTATCAGCATCAGTGGCAAAGCATAGTGATCAAGCATCAGTGATCAAGCATCAGTGACCAAGCATCAGTGATCAAGCATCAGTGACCGCATCAGTGACAGCATCAGTGATCAGCATCAGTGATCAACATCAGTGACAAGCTCAGTGACAGCATCAGTGATCAAGCTCAGTATCAACATCAGTGACAGCATCAGTATCAAGTTATCACATCAGTATCAGCATCAGTGATCAAGCATCAGTGATCAAGCATCAATGACAAGCATCAGTGACAAGCATCAGTGATCACATAGTACAACTCAGTGATCAGCTCAGTGATCAAGCTGTGACAACTCATGACAAGCTCAGTGATCAAGCTTCAGTATCAAGCTCAGTGATCAACTCAGTGACAAGCATCAGTGATCAAGCATCAGTGATCAAGCATCAGTGACACATCAGTGACAAGCTAGTGACCAAGCTAGTGATCAAGCATCAGTGACAAGCATCATGGCATATGCAAGACAGAAAGCATCAGGACCAAGCATCATGATCAACTCAGGACACATCAGTACAAGCTAGTGTCAACATCAGTGACAAATCAGTACAAGATAGTGACAAATCAGTGCACATCAGTGACAAGCATCATGATCAAGCATCAGGAAACATCATGATCACATCATGACAAGCTCAGTGACAAGCATCAGTGACACATCGTGACAACATCATGACAGATCAGTGACGCATCAGTGCCAAGCATCATGACAAGCATCAGTGACCAAGCATCAGTGACAAGCATCATGACAAGATCAGTACAACATCAGTGACCAAGCATCAGTGATCAATATGACAAGCATCAGTGACAACATCAGTGACACATCAGTGATCAGATATACAAGTGACCAAGCATCAGTGATCACATAGTGACAAGCATCAGTGATCAAGCATCAGTACAAGCATCAGTGACAGCATATGACAAGCATCAGTGATCAAGCATCAGTGACCAAGCATCAGTGACAAGCATCAGTGACAAGCATCAGTGACCAAGCATCAGTGACAAGCATCAGTGACCAAGCATCAGTGATCAAGCATCAGATCAAGCATCAGTGACAGCATCAGTGACAAGATAGTATCAAGATCAGTGAAAGCATCAGTGATCAGCATCAGTGACAAGCATCAGTGATCAAGCATCAGTGACACATCAGTGATCAAGATCAGTGACAAGCATCAGTGACAAGATCAGTGATCACATCAGTGATCACATCAGTGATCAAGCATCAGTGATCAAGCATCAGTGATCAAGCATCAGTGATCAAGCATCAGTGACCAAGCATCAGTGATCAAGCATCAGTGATCAAGCATCAGTGATCAAGCATCAGTGATCAAGCATCAGTAATCAAGCATCAGTGATCATGCATCAGTGATCAAGCATCAGTGATCAAGCATCAGTGATCAAGCATCAATGATCAAGCATCAGTGATCAAGCATCAGTGACCAAGCATCAATGATCAAGCATCAGTGATCAAGCATCAGTGACCAAGCATCAGTGATCAAGCATCAGTGATCAAACATCAGTGACCAAGTATCAGTATCAAGCATCAGTGATCAAACATCAGTGACCAAGTATCAGTAATCAAGCATCAGTGATCAAGCATCAGTGATCAAGCATCAGTGACCAAGCATCAGTGATCAAGCATCAGTGATCAAGCATCAGTATCAAGCATCAGTGATCATGCATCAGTGATCAAGCATCAGTGATCAAGCATCAGTGATCAAGCATCAGTGATCAAGCATCAGTGATCAAGCATCAATGACCAAGCATCAGTGACCAAGCATCAGTGATCAAGCATCAGTGACCAAGCATCAGTGATCAAGCATCAGTGATCAAGCATCAGTGACCAAGCATCAATGATCAAGCATCAGTGATCAAGCATCAGTGACCAAGCATCAGTGATCAAACATCAGTGATCAAGCATCAGTGATCAAGCATCAGTGATCAAGCATCAGTGATCAAGTATCAGTGATCAAGTTTCAGTGACCAAGCATCAGTGATCAATATCAGTGATCAAACATCAGTGATCAAGCATCAGTGATCAAGCATCAGTGATCAAGCATCAGTGATCAAGCATCAGTGATCAAGCATCAGTGATCAAGCATCAGTGATCAAGCATCAGTGATCAAGCATCAGTGATCAAGCATCAGTGATCAAGCATCAGTGACCAAGCATCAGTGACAAGCATCAGTGATCAAGCATCAGTGACCAAGCATAAAGTGATCAAGCATCAGTGATCAAGCATCAGTGACCAAGCATCAATGATCAAGCATCAGTGATCAAGCATCAGTGACCAAGCATCAGTGATCATGCATCAGTGATCAAACATCAGTGATCAAGCATCAGTGATCAAGCATCAGTGATCAAGCATCAGTGATCAAGTATCAGTGATCAAGTTTCAGTGACCAAGCATCAGTGATCAATATCAGTGATCAAACATTAGTGATCAAGCATCAGTGATCAAGCATCAGTGACCAAGCATCAGTGACCACGAATCGGTAATCAAGAATAAGTGACCAATTACGCATATATATATATATAAAATATATATATATATATATATATATATATATATATATATATATATATATATATATATATATATATATAATCACAAAAGAGCTTCGATAAAGTCCAACTCTTCATTCAAGTATTTATATACAGTGGAAATTGCTAGTCAGTGCATATTGCTAGTCAGTGCATATTGCTAGTCAGTGCATATTGCTAGTCAGTGCATATTGCTAGTGCTCAAGTTTAAGTGCAGTGACATGAAAGCCTGAGATCTTACTCAGTATTTAATTTGCATTGGTGAGTACTGCATTCTTGCAATATAATTTAAAAATAAATCTCTAAATGGATCTTGCATTTAATTGTACAACTGATTCTCCTGTTTACAATTGTCTGTTTATTACCAGAGTATATTCACTTCTTAATGTGTACCATTATTCATGTAGTTTACTCAGATTAAGTGCCTAGTTCTTGTTTACCTGTAAACACAGTTCCATTTTGTAGTAGATACTATTATTTACAATGCTGCTTCCTATGCCGTGTAATAATTCTGTTTTGCAGAATTTGTGTGTACATTTTATAAGAGTATATACACTGTGAATTTTACTGAACTTTATATATTATTCACCATTATATAGCACTGGACAGTTATTAAGTCTACAGCTACAGCAACAAAGCGTACCTAAGTCTGCAGTAATTGCTCAGTTGCAGCTCAGATTTGCAAAGTTAGTGAGACAACGCAGACTCGTCTGTTGCAATATGTTAGTAGAGTAATTTCCTGACTTAGTTTGTTTTTACGAGGCGTTGCATATTTTACCACACACATTGTGCCGTTGAAAACTCTGAATTTTTGTTGCATTGTTGTTGCATACTTATATTTCTTGGTGTCTGTATCAGTTCACTCAAGATAATTTTTTTTTTGTGTGTGTGTTTATGTTTGGAACATTACCATTGCGTTTATACAGTGTACACTTTAGTTTGTCGTTGTCTCGTACTTCTCATTCATCACCTCTACTTCCTTTCCCTCCTCTCCTAATCCAACTCATCTTCTCTCTCTCATTCTCACTTCACTACTTTTTACCCCACCTTTTCATTTAAGTTTTTCGTTTCTGATGTCCTTTTTTTCCCACTCCCGACCTCCCATCCTACTTTCCCACCTCCCCACCAACTCTCAGATTTTTTTTATTCTCTTCCCTGTCAGGAATGCTGCTGCTTTTATTAGTCTGATTTGTTTCAGTCATGTTTTTCCTATGTTACTTGCTATTACAAACACAGATAATATTAAAATGATTGCTGTACTTTGTTGTTAAAGAAGAATACCAGCGAGGATGTAAATCAAGAGATACGTCAAGAATTTGTGTGATAAAGTATACATGAGATGTCTTCTCTCGAGTCCACGTATATTCTCACAACCAATAATACTTGCAGGTGTCCACATGTAGAATATAAAATATGTCTGAAAGATCTCAAAAAAGAGTAAATTAACGAGAAACCAAGAGTGACACTTCCCTGGAAGCTCAATCATTGACACCAATTCCAATAGTTGTTAACCAAACTTTCGATGGGAACCATGACCATGATGACAGTGATTCCTGCAGGATCATGTGTATGTGTAGTTCAACATACGTCCCTATCCTTGCACACTGCACACCATGCTAAGTTTAGTCTTTGTCCTCATTGCCTATGATAGAGTTTCGCCTGAGGAAGGAAACTTCGCTGTTGGAAATCTTCCGGTTTTCTCTTCCAGGAGTTGAAGGCAAAGTGCTAGTTGACCAGCTAGTAAGTGCCGTTCTTCCAGGGAAAGGAAAGGAAACCTACAATCCACAGACAACTCTACAGAAATCCCTCAACTTTTAGGTGTAATCAAGCAACCACATGTAGCAATTGCACTCCATGTTGAGCCCATAAGATTCACCCAACTCATCTAACATCTACATTCTGCTCATTGTTTGCTGTTTTCACAAGAGGTGTGATGTTTTATCTCCACTATGTTGGTGTAAAGCTGCTACATATATAACAAAAATAATATTGTTTAAGGGAAACACAAGGCATAGTGACCTTATAATTTGACAGTTGATAAAAATCTTTACTCAAAAAAAAAAAAAAACATATTATACAATCCATTAGTGAAAATAATAATATAAAAAATCCAGAATTTTTTTTAAACAAAATCATAAATTATCTTCCGTAAATTGACCAAGCACTCAGTAGACAATAATACAATTTAAAAATATTTAGGGTAAGATTAGGGCTTTACTTCATAGAAACCTTATGGGTTGGAGCCTAATTAAGATCAGAATTGATCTTAGATTCGTAAAATCAGTTAGAAACACATATTATGAAACGTGAACTGAAGCCTTTCAGCTTATAGTATGAGAGCTTCATAAAAGTATTAATGATGGGCCAAATTCACATTCTGGTTTTCTACCATTAATAAAAGTCATCCAGGTGGAGTGAGGAGATGAGATGCTCCTGCAACTTCAGTTCCTCATCTCATGCTTTCATCTCATTAATACTTATTATATGTGTGTATATAAACTGTAGCTAGCGAGAGTACCTATTCTTACTATTGGTCTCTTGTTGATCTACTATTGTTTGAGATTTTCCAAACATATAGTACATTTTGTATGTGAATACCTGTAAATAATATTGGTGGTGGAAATATACGGACCTGGTCACGGACCGGGCCGCGGGGGCGTTGACCCCTGGAATTCTCTCCAGGTAAACACTCAAAAGGAGACATCTCATGCATGCTTTATCCCAAAAATTCTTCTCTACTTTATAGATTACGTCCTGGCTTTATTCTTCCTTCACAGCCAGGTACAACATTACCTGTCTTTGTAATAGCAAGCAATAGAGAACAACCATGACTTATTCAAATCAAATAGAAGGAAACAGTGTGAAGTAAAACAAGGATAAACAACAGTTGAGGTCGTGAGCTGCCTCTCAACTCCAGGAGAAAAATAATCAAAGTGGAAATATTAAAAAAAAAAACGGTTTTAAAACTGTTTGTGTTTTTGTGTAATTATAGGAGAATATGTAGAGGAAATAGAGGAGTGGGAAAGGTGAAGGTAGGAGACGGATGGGATAGGAAATAAAGTAGGGTTGTAGATAAAGAAGTGGGAAGAGAGATGATGTGAAAGTAGACTTAGAATGAAGGGAGAGGTGACGAATTGGGAAAAGGATAGCAAATACGAAAATGTGGAGAAAAAGAAAGGCGAAGTGGGAAGGGGAGAGTGAGTTAGTGAGTGAGTGAGAGAGAGAGAGAGAGAGAGAGAGAGAGAGAGAGAGAGAGAGAGAGATGAATTTGGAGTGCAAAAGAAGAGAGGGGAAAAGTAGAGGCGATAAATGAGAGGAAGTGGGAGGGAGCAAGACAGAGTGAAAAATGAGAGAGAGAAATGTAATGTTAATTTGAGTCGGAAACAGAAGAAAAAAATTTGGCAAAGGAATTGGTGAGACAGAGAGATAATACTTGTGGAATTTTTTATTTTATTTTGATGATCCACAGTTTGGATCAGGAATCAAATTAAATAAAAAAAATCCTACAAGTAAATAAATGAAATAAATGAGCCACATGTGTAACCTTAGGCTGGTTTTACAAAGATTTAGTTCACCCTTTCGATGTTTGTAAATCCTAAACTGAAAGAAGGAATCCAGAGAAATATAGAGTAGAACATTATCATGTGTAGTGAGGTAGTAACATTCCAGCATCAACTGTGTTACCTCAACATTATCATGTGTAGTGAGGTAGTAACATTCCAGCATCAACTGTGTTACCTCAACATTATCATGTGTAGTGAGGTAGTAACATTCAAGCAACTGTGTTACCTCAACATTATCATGTGTTGTGAGGCAGTAACATTCAAGCATCAGCTGTGTTACCTCAACATTATCATGTGTTGTGAGGTTGTAACATTCCAGCATCAGCTGTGTTACCTCAACATTATCATGTGTTGTGTGGTTGTAACATTCAAGCATCAGCTGTGTTACCTCAACATTATCATGTGTAGTGAGGCAGTAACATTCAAGCATCACCTGTGTTACCTCAACATTATCATGTGTTGTGAGGTTGTAACATTCCAGCATCAGCTGTGTTACCTCAACATTATCATGTGTTGTGTGGTTGTAACATTCAAGCATCAGCTGTGTTACCTCAACATTATCATGTGTAGTGAGGTTATAACATTCCTGCATCAGCTGTGTTACCTCAACATTATCATGTGTTGTGAGGCAGTAACATTCAAGCAACTGTGTTACCACAACATTATCATGTGTTGTGAGGCAGTAACATTCAAGCAACTGTGTTACCTCAACATTATCATGTGTAGTGAGGCAGTAACATTCAAGCATCAGCTGTGTTACCTCAACATTATCATGTGTAGTGAGGCAGTAACATTCAAGCATCAGCTGTGTTACCTCAACATTATCATGTGTAGTGAGGCAGTAACATTCAAGCATCAGCTGTGTTACCTCAACATTATCATGTGTAGTGAGGCAGTAACATTCAAGCAACTGTGTTACCTCAACATTATCATGTGTTGTGAGGCAGTAACATTCAAGCAACTGTGTTACCTCAACATTATCATGTGTAGTGAGGCAGTAACATTCAAGCATCAGCTGTGTTACCTCAACATTATCATGTGTTGTGAGGTTGTAACATTCCAGCATCACCTGTGTTACCTAAACATTATCATGTGTAGTGAGGTTATAACATTCCTGCATCAGCTGTGTTACCTCAACATTATCATGTGTAGTGAGGCAGTAACATTCAAGCATCAGCTGTGTTACCTCAACATTATCATGTGTAGTGAGGTTGTAACATTCAAGCATCAACTGTGTTACCTCAACATTATCATGTGTAGTGAGGCAGTAACATTCAAGCATCAGCTGTGTTACCTAAACATTATCATGTGTTGTGTGGTTGTAACATTCAAGCATCAGCTGTGTTACCTCAACATTATCATGTGTAGTGAGGTTATAACATTCCTGCATCAGCTGTGTTACCTCAACATTATCATGTGTTGTGAGGTTGTAACATTCAAGCAACTGTGTTACCTCAACATTATCATGTGTTGTGAGGCAGTAACATTCAAGCAACTGTGTTACCTCAACATTATCATGTGTAGTGAGACAGTAACATTCAAGCATCAGCTGTGTTACCTCAACATTATCATGTGTAGTGAGGCAGTAACATTCAAGCAACTGTGTTACCACAACATTATCATGTGTTGTGAGGCAGTAACATTCAAGCAACTGTGTTACCTCAACATTATCTGTGTAGTGAGGTAGTAACATTCAAGCATCAGCTGTGTTACCTCAACATTATCATGTGTAGTGAGGTAGTAACATTCAAGCAACTGTGTTACCTCAACATTATCATGTGTAGTGAGGCAGTAATATTCAAGCATCAGCTGTGTTACCTCAACATTATCATGTGTAGTGAGGCAGTAACATTCAAGCAACTGTGTTACCTCAACATTATCATGTGTAGTGAGGCAGTAACATTCAAGCATCAGCTGTGTTACCTCATCATTATCATGTGTAGTGAGGCAGTAACATTCAAGCAACTGTGTTACCTCAACATTATCATGTGTAGTGAGGTAGTAACATTCAAGCATCAGCTGTGTTACCTCAACATTATCATGTGTAGTGAGGCAGTAACATTCAAGCATCAGCTGTGTTACCTCAACATTATCATGTGTAGTGAGGCAGTAACATTCAAGCAACTGTGTTACCTCAACATTATCATGTGTTGTGAGGCAGTAACATTCAAGCAACTGTGTTACCTCAACATTATCATGTGTAGTGAGGCAATAACATTCAAGCATCATCTGTGTTACCTCAACATTATCATGTGTAGTGAGGCAGTAACATTCAAGCATCAGCTGTGTTACCTCAACATTATCATGTGTAGTGAGGAAGTAACATTCCAGCATCAACTGTGTTACCTCAACATTATCATGTGTAGTGAGGTTGTAACATTCAAGCATCAACTGTGTTACCTCAACATTATCATGTGTAGTGAGGTTGTAACATTCAAGCATCAGCTGTGTTACCTCAACATTATCATGTGTAGTGAGGTTATAACATTCCTGCATCAGCTGTGTTACCTCAACATTATCATGTGTTGTGAGGCAGTAACATTCAAGCAACTGTGTTACCACAACATTATTATGTGTTGTGAGGCAGTAACATTCAAGCAACTGTGTTACCTCAACATTATCATGTGTAGTGAGGCAGTAACATTCAAGCATCAGCTGTGTTACCTCAACATTATCATGTGTAGTGAGGCAGTAACATTCAAGCATCAGCTGTGTTACCTCAACATTATCATGTGTAGTGAGGCAGTAACATTCAAGCATCAGCTGTGTTACCTCAACATTATCATGTGTAGTGAGGCAGTAACATTCAAGCAACTGTGTTACCTCAACATTATCATGTGTTGTGAGGCAGTAACATTCAAGCAACTGTGTTACCTCAACATTATCATGTGTAGTGAGGCAGTAACATTCAAGCATCAGCTGTGTTACCTCAACATTATCATGTGTTGTGAGGTTGTAACATTCCAGCATCACCTGTGTTACCTAAACATTATCATGTGTAGTGAGGTTATAACATTCCTGCATCAGCTGTGTTACCTCAACATTATCATGTGTAGTGAGGCAGTAACATTCAAGCATCAGCTGTGTTACCTCAACATTATCATGTGTAGTGAGGTTGTAACATTCAAGCATCAGCTGTGTTACCTCAACATTATCATGTGTAGTGAGGCAGTAACATTCAAGCATCAGCTGTGTTACCTAAACATTATCATGTGTTGTGTGGTTGTAACATTCAAGCATCATCTGTGTTACCTCAACATTATCATGTGTAGTGAGGCAGTAACATTCAAGCATCAGCTGTGTTACCTCAACATTATCATGTGTAGTGAGGCAGTAACATTCAAGCATCAGCTGTGTTACCTCAACATTATCATGTGTAGTGAGGCAGTAACATTCAAGCAACTGTGTTACCTCAACATTATCATGTGTTGTGAGGCAGTAACATTCAAGCAACTGTGTTACCTCAACATTATCATGTGTAGTGAGGCAGTAACATTCAAGCATCAGCTGTGTTACCTCAACATTATCATGTGTTGCGAGGTTGTAACATTCCAGCATCACCTGTGTTACCTAAACATTATCATGTGTAGTGAGGTTATAACATTCCTGCATCAGCTGTGTTACCTCAACATTATCATGTGTAGTGAGGCAGTAACATTCAAGCATCAGCTGTGTTACCTCAACATTATCATGTGTAGTGAGGTTGTAACATTCAAGCATCAGCTGTGTTACCTCAACATTATCATGTGTAGTGAGGCAGTAACATTCAAGCATCAGCTGTGTTACCTAAACATTATCATGTGTTGTGTGGTTGTAACATTCAAGCATCAGCTGTGTTACCTCAACATTATCATGTGTAGTGAGGTTATAACATTCCTGCATCAGCTGTGTTACCTCAACATTATCATGTGTTGTGAGGTTGTAACATTCAAGCAACTGTGTTACCTCAACATTATCATGTGTTGTGAGGCAGTAACATTCAAGCAACTGTGTTACCTCAACATTATCATGTGTAGTGAGACAGTAACATTCAAGCATCAGCTGTATTACCTCAACATTATCATGTGTAGTGAGGCAGTAACATTCAAGCAACTGTGTTACCACAACATTATCATGTGTTGTGAGGCAGTAACATTCAAGCAACTGTGTTACCTCAACATAATCATGTGTAGTGAGGTAGTAACATTCAAGCATCAGCTGTGTTACCTCAACATTATCATGTGTAGTGAGGTAGTAACATTCAAGCATCAGCTGTGTTACCTGAACATTATCATATGTAGTGAGGCAGTAACATTCAAGCAACTGTTTTACCTCAACATTATCATGTGTAGTGAGGCAGTAACATTCAAGCATCAGCTGTGTTACCTCAACATTATCATGTGTAGTGAGGCAGTAACATTCAAGCATCAGCTGTGTTACCTCATCATTATCATGTGTAGTGAGGCAGTAACATTCAAGCAACTGTGTTACCTCAACATTATCGTGTGTAGTGAGGTAGTAACATTCAAGCATCAGCTGTGTTACCTCAACATTAGCATGTGTAGTGAGGCAGTAACATTCAAGCATCAGCTGTGTTACCTCAACATTATCATGTGTAGTGAGGCAGTAACATTCAAGCAACTGTGTTACCTCAACATTATCATGTGTTGTGAGGCAGTAACATTCAAGCAACTGTGTTACCTCAACATTATCATGTGTAGTGAGGCAGTAACATTCAAGCATCAGCTGTGTTACCTCAACATTATCATGTGTAGTGAGGCAGTAACATTCAAGCATCAGCTGTGTTACCTCAACATTATCATGTGTAGTGAGGCAGTAACATTCAAGCATCACCTGTGTTACCTCAACATTATCATGTGTAGTGAGGTTATAACATTCCTGCATCAGCTGTGTTACCTCAACATTATCATGTATAGTGAGGCAGTAACATTCAAGCATCAGCTGTGTTACCTCAACATTATTATGTGTAGTGAGGTTGTAACATTCAAGCATCAGCTGTGTTACCTCAACATTATCATGTGTAGTGAGGCAGTAACATTCAAGCATCACCTGTGTTACCTCAACATTATCATGTGTAGTGAGGTTATAACATTCCAGCATCAACTGTGTTACCTTAACATTATCATGTGTAGTGAGGTGGTAACATTCCAGCATCAACTGTGTTACCTCAACATTATCATGTGTAGTGAGGTAGTAACATTCCAGCATCAACTGTGTTACCTCAACATTATCATGTGTAGTGAGGTTATAACATTCCAGCATCAACTGTGTTACCTCAACATTATCATGTGTAGTGAGGTTGTAACATTCAAGCATCAACTGTGTTACCTCAACATTATCATGTGTAGTGAGGTTGTAACATTCAAGCATCAACTGTGTTACCTCAACATTATCATGTGTTGTGAGGTTGTAACATTCCAGCATCAGTGTTATCCATAAACATTTATGCTAATACTTTGAACATGTTGAAACTACACATGTTTTATATTTAAGGTAATTATCGCAACATATTAAAGAGCGTCCTTGTTTTTTCAAATCCTCTGCCATTAATGATTTTCCAAGCATTGCTTCTCCTCCTAAGATTCGTATGTATTTATTTCGTTTCGTTCTTGTTCTCAAAAAATAAAAGTGTGCACGATTTTAAATGTTTCTCCCACAAATAATTTCTCATATCCACTACCAGGAATTACATAAACACCAGCATTTTTTTTGGTCTAATTACGGGTCAGAAGGCGTGTTGCAGTGTTCTTCTATTCTTATGTTCTTAAAATATCTCTAGCCAGTGTAACTTCAAGCTGAACTTGAACCCACAACTGTCTAGCACTGGACATTACTCGTGCTTTCTACCGAGTATGGCACCAGGATCTCTTGACAAAAACTGCAAGCACCAGGAGTGGCCGGCTCTGCACTTCATCTCCTCAGTGACTACCTTAAAGGAAGATTTCTTAAAGTAATTCTTAAATAAACAGAGTCATCAACACACTCTATTAGTGCAAGTGTTCCACAGGTAAGTGTTCTTGGGTCACTGTTATGGAATATCAACATCAATGACCATCTTCATTTCGTCGCAGAATCCAAGCATATGTTGACCACTGTACTCTGACATTTATTTATTCAAGAGAGAGAAAATGCCAGCTGCTCCAATTTTCATCAATAACCACCTTACAGTCTTATCTGCCTGGGAATAACGATGTCAGGTCACATTTGCTTCTGAGAAAACACAAATGATGGTGGTCTTTAGGCACCATGATGGTAATGCTGGAGTAATGGTAAGAATGAATGGGAGAGTGTTGGTACCCGGGGATAAAGTTGATATCTTTGGGGTGAAATTTGACTCCAAACTAACTATAAACAACTACGTTGTAAATCATGCAAACAAAGCGACCAGGAAGCTTACAGCACTCAGACATATCTCGCATCAGCTCGACAGTAGAGGTTGCAAGATTTTGTACAAAGCACAAGTACGCTCACACCATGAGTATGCTCCACGCTGTTAGATTGGCTGTCTTCCATCTCAACTGCGACCTTTTTTACAGAATAGAGAACAGAACAAGACGGGTCATCTCTCCCCTGGACCCAGCATTGATAAATGTGTTATTTCAGCAGGCAGAACTTTCAACGCCAGAGGGATGCAAGTGGCCCTACTGTTATGTACGAGGCCAGTTTTATCATTGTACCTCACTTGGCTTCACGCCGAGCACAGCAAAAAGTGAGCTTCTACACAAATAAACGGGCAACAAAGAACATCTACACTCTGTTACCTTCTCCTGAATATCACTTCATTTGAAATCATTGATTTATAGGATGACTAGAGTTTTGAACATGTTCATACAGAATAATGACATCAGTGAAATAAAGTCAGTGGACCAAATGAAATCGCTGACCCAGAGATCGCTCCAACTTCATCCTGTTCCCTATTTGTATATCTCTTAACAATAAAAAGCCTTTCAAATGAACTTATGTATGTAACAGCTCTTAGCTAGTAAATAAACTTAGGAACCCTAAACTTAACCTGATCAAACCCTGCGTTAAAAAAAAAAAGAGATTAAGTGGGAGATATTAAAAGAGGGAGCGAGATAACATGTGTTAAGGAGTGTTTATGGGAAGACAGAGCAACTGGTTAGAGCATAAAGAAAAGAAGGGAACTACTTACATGGTAAAAGTTGGACTAAGACAAATGTTTGATGCTAGTATAATTACTCTATACTACTTTTGAGATTACAAACTTTTTCTATTAGCATTTTGTTTTATTTAGGTAGAAATAATCTTCTTTAAATAATTACGAGTGTAATTGCTGCCAACTCAAGACATCTGCGTCTGATCCCCTTAAATGAATATGCACCTCAAGTGGATCACCACCGCTGCTCTCCACGTATTGTCTCAGGTAGGAAATGGGTTTGTCTTATCACCCTCGGTAATCCACATAATCTGTTTACAATTCCCAGGGGAGCAAGGGAACCTTTTAGAGAGCCAGCCACTGGGCGTCTTAAGATTTTATTTGAGTATTTTGGCTTCTCTGGAAGACCAAAGTGAAACATTTATTTAATGAATGTTTCTCAGTGGTCGTCATTTTGAGGAATTTATAAAAAAAAAATAGCCTTTATCATACGGTATTTTTTTTCCAGGAAAAGTAAAAATTAAATACAACAAATCAATTAACTGTTTCAACGATCACTTAAGTGCACTGTTATTCCAGCTTTAAGTGTATGCCTGGGGGCACTAGCTTGGAGGCACTTTCTCTGTCAGTTTTTTTTTATCACATCTGAACGTTAAAACAGGAAAAAATAACTGTAATCCATCATCAATTTTTTTTCTAGTCTCCCCTTCTCGTGATACTTACGCCAAACAAAAGAGATTTTCTTCTACTCGAATATTTTTTTATAGCTTAAAGTTACCTTTAGGTGTGCATGAATATGATCTGTGTTGATGTATGATCTTCAAGTGATTTTTTTCTCTTCGTCATTTCATTTTAATATTTTATGGCATGATGCATGGCACCAACAAAACATTCAGCATACTATTTTGTTAGGGATAAATTTGAATCTTAGAAGTCTTGCAGGATTCATATCAGGTGTTCAGTGAACTTTTGCAGGTAATGTTCATATTAGCAATTATTACGAACACAGGTAATGAATGGCCTGTGACCTGGTCGTAATGGGTTTTGGAGCAAAACAAACTCAGCAGATATACTAGAAATTGAATAGTAAGTGTACCACACGATGGTGACAGAATGGCAAAAGCAAAAGCCAGGGATAGAGCACCGTACTCAACCAGTAGGTAGGCAAGTCTGGCAAATGCTGACCGCAAGTGAACCACACTGCCTCAGCATTTGGCTGGCTCGCCTGTGATTGGACAATGAACCAAGGTACTGATTTAATGACGGGTACCCTATTAATCATTAAACTCTTAGCACCCGGTTCGCTTGTTGGGAGGCAGCCTACATGGGAGTGTGACATATGCTGAATAATTTGTAACGTACTCTTTGCATGCCACACCCCCACCCCAAAAAGACTATAATAGCCAGGACTAGGCCTCCATCTCCATGGGTAGCATCCCGTCATAGCACTGAACAATACAGGAACTGCCTTTCCTCTCAACCATCCAACTCGTTAGATAGCTCTCAACTTTTTTCAAGACTTAAAGTCAAAACTCTATCTTAGAGCGAGACAGTAGACAGTTGGGCTAACGTTGGTTGAAGACACCTGTGGACGGCAGCAGAATGTCCCCTGACCAAAAAAAAAAAAAAAAAAAACAACAACAACATTGAAACACATTTTATAAAAGGGGAAAAAAAGAGCTAAGCTACACATATGGTCCCTAACACATCCTAACCTAAATTAAACATGGGAAAGGGAATCAGCCAGTTTATTTTCCTTACCAGCAATGTGTACAAGTTTAATATTGTAAGGTTGCAGCCTGAGACTCCATCTCATAAGACGTGTATTGTGGTTTTTCATGGAGTTGAGGTTGATCAACGGACTGTTATCGCTGTAGACTGTGACCACTTGGGACGACTGTCCCACGTATACCTCAAAATGTTCCAATGTAAGTATCAGAGCGAGGGCTTCTTTCTCAGTGGTGGCATAAGCCGTTTGGTGAGGTTGATACTTGGCAGAGAAGTAGGCCACAGGCTGCAAGTATTCTTCCCCAGATTTTTGTATTATTACTGCCCCTACCCCTGACTCATATGCATCAACCTGTAATATAAAAGGTTTTGAAAAATCGGTACACATGAGAATAGATGGACTACAAAGTAGCCGTTTGGCTTTATTAAAAGCTTCTTGACACTCTGGGGTCTATTGAAATTTTTGTTTCTGAGTGGTAAGTGAGGTTAGAGGGGCTACAACATCTGCAAAGTTCTTACAGAATCGTCTGTAGAAACCTACCATCCCTAAGAAGCACTGGAGGGATTTTCTATCATGAGGTAATGGATAATTCTTAATTGCAAACATTTTAGCAAATTTAGGGGCTACTTTACCACTCCCTACTTCATGGCTCAAAAAAGTAATAGTAGAATGGCCAAAGGATGACTTTCACAAATTAACAGGTAACTGGAAACTCTTAAACTTTTCAAAGAGAGTTTTAAGTCGAGAAAAATGTTGGTCCCATGTATAGGAAACTACTACTATATCGTCTAGATAAGATGTCATGCTTTCTAGTCCTTCAATAGCCTGATGGATTAGCTTCTGGAATGTTGCCGGCAAGTTCTGCATTCCGAATGGGGTTACTGTATATTGGTAGTGTCCTCCTGTAATTACGTAGGCAGAAATTTCCTTCACCTAATCTGTCAAAGGTACCGGATAGTAACCTTTAAGGAGGTCTAGTTTGGAAACAAAAGTAGCCTTACCCACAAAGTCCACTATGCCATCCAAACGTGGCAGAGGGTAAGCATCTGGAATAGTGACCTCATTCACCTTACTGTAGCCTGTACACATTCGAAAACCTCCATCAGACTTTTTACAAGGATACATGGTGTAGGCCACAGACTGGAAACTAACCCATGTTCTAACAGAAATGCTACCTCCTGCTGAAGTGGCCTCTGTTTTTCAGAATTAGCTGTGTAGGGGGAGAATTTAATAAGCTTAGTGTTTCCAACATCTACATATTGCCCGCAATGCACAGCATATTAGGGGCTTTTGGCATGTACATCTCATTAATAACTATGTAATAACTATGTAATAACTATGTATAACTATGTCTACCATGTATCATTGTACCATGTCTCAATAAAGTATTATTATTGATATCCCACGGTACATTTTTTCGTGACATCTGAAAATATGCCAGGGTAAGTTTGCAAGAGTGCAGTTAGACTTATTATTTGATTTTTAGACAGCCCCATCATTAAAGGGCTGGAGTCCTTGAGGAGGACAGAATTAGGAAGCTTACCTTGAATTTCAGGAATGGTGTGCAAGGAATCGGGGTCGCCTACAGAGACAGAGGACAGAGTCATTACATAGACTTTATTTGGACTAATAAATATTTTAATCTGATTTATGTGGTAAATTTTCCTTTTCGAGGGTTTATCAAGGGGACCTACCACATAATTTACATCAAAAATTTTACTTATGATTTGCATGGGTCCCATAAATTTAGCTTTTAAGGTGTGGCCCAGGTATAGGTTCCTGCACCAGCACCTTGTCTCCTGGATTGAAGGAGCGAAACTTTGTGTTTCTGTCATACCTCTGTTTCATAGTGTTTTGAGCAGCTTTAAGTTAGCCTTAACTAACTGACGGGCCACCTGCAACCTTGAACAAGGGTTGTAGAGTGTTATGGAGGCGTCGTCTCCCATCCATCCTTCCTTGAGCACTCGCAGAGGATCTCGTACATTGTGCACTAAGATTATCTCAAATGGACTGTACCCTGTGGATTCCTGCACAGTTTCTCTCATTGCGAATAGCAACAGAGGAAGTGATTCATCCCAGTCTGTAGGTAAATGCATGCAGAATGTTCTCTTCATGGTTTTTAACGTTTGATGAAATCTTTCCAAGGCGCCTTGGGACTGAGGATGAAAGGCAGTGGATAATTTATGAAATATACCTAGACTAGTTATTGCTTCCCAAAAAGCTTTGGCTGTAAACTTAGTACCCTGGTCACTTTGGATAGACTTAGGAATGCCAAAATAAGATATAAATTTAGTTATGGCTTTAAGAATAGCTTTGGTGTTGATGCTGCGCATTGGGACTGCTTCCGGATATCTAGTAGCTTTGTCCATGACAGTAAATAAGTGCTGGTTTTCTAACTTTGATTTTGGAAATGGTCCCACACAATCAAAGATTAGTTCTGCAAACGGTTCTCCATCTTCAGGTATGGGATGAAGTGGCGCAGGTTAATGGGGTGTCCAGGTTTACCTACTTGTTGACATTTCCTAAAAGAGCGGATGGGATTCTTCACATCTTGACTTATTTTTGGCCAGTAAAACTCTTTCAATATTCTATACACAGTTTTTGTAATTCCTAAATGACCTCCTATAGAGAAATTGTGGGCTATGTTCAAAATTTGTGACCTAAATTTCATAGCAACGTACTCTTTGCATGCTACAACAATGTTTTTATCTTTGATAATCAATTCATCCAAAGTTTGTGACTGTCAGTCGTAGCGGATATACTTGAAGTGCATTATCGAATTATGAGTTTGCAAATGAGCACATTTAACATTCTCAGAGAATGCCTCTGTAAAGAGTGGCAGTGTGGCAAGCTCAGGAGTACTTGTTGCTATTGATCCACAAATCATTGCCTGGCAGTGACGTGAATTTGGCTTGTGGTTGTCCTTAAAAGCAACTTTGAAATTAGTTACCTGCCCCTTCACTTCTCAGCAATAAGCCTCGGCATTACCTGTATCAGCTAAAAGCATACCACTTTTCAGCATTATTCCTTTCTCAATGCCACAGCTACCTGCCACAGCAACCTGCCATAGCAACCTGCCATAGCAACCTGCCATACCAGACGCATTTATTGCAAGATCTGCTAATATTGAAGGAATGATTATTAATAATTTCTTAACAGTCCCATGGATATTAATAATAAATCTACCCTTTATAGGGAATTCCCTCACCATTAGTCTTCGTAATTCTTCCGCAGATAGTAGTGAAGTAGAACGATATAAACATCAGCCTCTTCTACAATACCAGTGATATATTACTGGTCATTGACTGCAACGTATAATACATGCTGCACGATGCTGGGGTCATTCTTTTCATAATTTGTTCCTTGGTCTTCTCGCTGTTATAACAGGCTAATCTTTCTCTGTTCTTTTGTTACTTACATATAAAATGTATTGATGATGGTAACATTCTTGTGTCTCAGACTTACTAGTTAGTGATAGACAGGCTGTTTTTCTTTAAGCTGAAGGTATTTCCCTCATTCACGACACAAAAGAGTCGTCAGATTCTACAACTTCTCTCAGGAAAGAATTATTTATCTGCTTTAACACAATCTTATTAGCAAGGCATTTTAGAGGTTCAATCTGCATTTATAGGAATTAAGATGATATTCACCGCTTTTATTCAGGCTTATATACATGATTATTTTAAATACATGGTCAGGACATTTAAGTTTTTAAAGACGTTGTATATTGTGTTGGTGTTGGTGCTTTGTTGTTAAGGAATGGGTTAACAATACACTAAGTTATCTTTAGCTTTGAAAATTCGTGTACACTCAGTGTTTTTTTTTCTGCTGTTATTGACATATTTTTGAAGCCTAATAGTTTATTAAGTATGGAAGTCTTCATTAATATAAAAAAGGAATAATAATAATACACTAATGAAAAATTTATGAGAAGGTTATCACAACTATGTATTAAACAATTATAATAAAAGGTAATATATAATATACTGACTGGAATTATCACTTACAATTTTTCAACCCAATCGTTTATAGTTATTTGTCCACCTATGTTTTGTTAGGGAAAAAATCAATGAAAGCCGACAGTATGAAGAGGGGTAAGACTGGTACCTGAAGGAGGCAGTCAGGCCACGATAATAGGCACTGCGAGAATTGGCTTCGGCTCAGGTACTGTAGACCCTTTGAGCGGTAACGTGGTATAATAGTAAAGCAAATGGAACAAAGCAAGAGGAACTCACAGTTTGAAGCTTGTCTTGTCACTGTCGTCCGACAGTGACAAGAAGAGCTGGAGAGGATATGTTATCCCCTCGTTGAGGTTTAGGCTGAGTCAGCCCTAGCAAGGGAGCTAGGGCTGACTCAACCTCAGGATATAGGTTACCACCAGAGGTCAGGATACTTGCTAGGGCCAGAGCTAAGAACAAGAGACTGGTATGTGGCAAACTACAAAAGACTTGTATCTGCTAGGCCACTTATTAACCAGGTTCATCTGTCCCATTGAATTATAATAGAAATGAATCAATCTCTCTCATTCAATTTATTTATTTTTATCATGGGAAAGCACCAAACCCGTAGAGGTTATATAGCGCCAAGAAAGTGGGAAACAGTCAGGTTCAATCCAAGGAAAGTGATGATAAGTCCAGTTCCGTGGATCAAGAGCATCTTGTATATCAAGTTTTTTCGTTTGAGGGGTAGTCTCTCATAATCTTAGGTCGTGGTGTAGTACCTTTATAACTGGACAAGAAAATTAACATAGGAGACAATTTTTCCTTTGGAGCTCCTTCAGCTGACAAAGAAAACTGGGAATGTAAAAGAGACGTAAGCTGGTGTAGAACTGTGACTACTGATGGTACTAAGTGGCAGTCATGTGGACTGTTAACTGAACGACCAGGTTAAGCAGCATAACAGAAACATCAGGTGCACGTACTTTGCAGTAAATCATCTTCGTGGCTTTGATAAAACTGAAAATGCTGATGGTACACAATTTCAGGACTATTAAGTGGACAATGCAAAACGCAGTCATCATTGAGGGCGATTTAAGCGGCACATCCTGGCAGTAGCGGCGAGCCTCGCAAGGCATCAAAAGAGCGACACTGCTGAGGGAGCCGTATTGACGACTCCGACAAACCATCGTCAGCATTAACAGTGGAAGTGGTCGTTGCTGGTAACAATGCTGCTGATGATACATTGTGTGTAGTGGTCGTTGCCGGTAACAACGCTGGAGATGATGCATTGTGGGGAGGTGGTCTTTGCTGGTAACAATGCTGTTGATGATGCATTGTGTGGAGTGGTCGTTGCTGGTAACAATGCTGGTGATGATGCATTGTGTGGAGTCAGTGAACATAGAGTAGAGTAGAGGTAATCATACTGAGTTCACTGCATGATTACACGTGAAAAATTAATTAAAACTGTTCACACATTGTTTCTGTCCTCTTCAAGGGTCTCCCTGGCGCGGTGAAGAGGCTTTTATTCTGAGGAATTTGACCATTCTGTCGTCTTCCTCCAACCAAACTTAATTATCCCCCAATCCTCCCCATTCCCTACCCTATCCTTCCCATTCCTCCTTTTCCATCAATCCTCCTTTCCCGTTCCCTCCCCTTCCCTCTCCTCTCTTTCCTACTTTTGGCCTTACGGGTCCTCCCCTCTGAAATTCTAGCATCTAGGTTGGGGGAACAGGTACCGTTGTCTGTCCAGTTCAATTGAGGTCCTTGGTTTTAGTGTAATTTGCCATGGACATCAGAGGATGTCCCAATCTCTCTCCGATTTCCTGGAGGACGGCTTATGATGTCTTTCTGGTGATGTGTATCTCTGGAGGCTGCCTCTAAGATTCCGAGAGGTGGTAGCCAAAGGAGGTATGCTTTGTGGCGGGTTTCCGACCATCCTCTCTTTTGTCCACCGAGGTGGCTCAGTAGATGTGAGGTTGGTATCCCGGATTGTTGGTTTACTAGCATGAAGAGTAGGTATGGGATGAGTTCCATGCTGTATGTGCACTACTGGCCGTGTTGAGGTCCTCTTAGGCACGGGGGGATTTGCAGCCCTTTTACTATAACTCCACATTCCCCCCCCCCATCCCAGTTTTTTCCTAGCATTTTTTACTTTTTGCTTTTTCCTTATTTCGGAAACACAAGAGACAGTAACCTAACCATGGAATCCCAAGTCCATGATACTCCTCCTGGGCCCCTTTCTACTGTGGCGCCCTCTTCCAACCCTGCCTCATTATTGGATCATTCTTCAGGCCTTTCTAACACCCCTGTACTTTGTTCAGGTAACACTTCGTTGCCTGCACCTGGTACCGAAGTCTTTGACCATGTTTCCGGCTTCTACCTCAACGTTTCAAAGATTTTTAGATTGCCCGCACATCTCAGACTGGACCACCTCCGGTTCCACACCTAAAAAACCACTACCATTAACTGATGGCACTGCTTCGACTACCTCTCGCTCATCCAAAAAATGACTAGCACTACACTATCCCTCAAACACTACGTTTCCAAGTACTCAGTGGACTGAGTTTTTCACTCTGCAACCAACATCTCCCACTGACTATTTTTCTGATCATAGTGAAAATATTTCATTTCATGCTCTTAAGAGAGGTTCATGCACGGTCACTGTGCAAAATACTGTCCAGGCTCACAATTTTTTCCCTCTTACCTCCTTAGACGATAGTGCTGTCACGAATGGAAAACACGTTTCTCTCAGTTCTTTCAATAGTACCGTAGTTCTGCCTCATACCGTTGTTCACGTTTGACACACTGACATTCTGGAGCAACTTGACCTCCAAGACCTCCCAATTCTCAAAGTGGACAATTATGTACTACCTGCCCAAGGGCGGAGAAGCTTAACCTGCAATGTAGCTCTCTTAACTTTTGACTGCCGAACAGAGTTACACAGAGTCCTGAGAAGTATGTTTCGTCTCACCACCGAGGCGTTGACTCGACGATGGTCAGCAGGCCAGAGAGAGAGAGGGAGGAGAAGCAACCACCCAGCTCAGGTGTGGTCACGTGACTGCCCACGTGACCAGCACGGCTACTCAAAGACGGTGCTGGGTACAGGCTGACACAAACAAGCAAGTGGTAGTTAACAAAGTAGTTTGCCAACTCCAAGGCACAATATAAAATGTTACATCCTACCGAATAAATATAGCTAAGTCAAATTATGTCAAATATAAGTCCAATAATAATATAAAGCACGATATTAACGATTTAGCTATTATCGAGAATATCAGCAATATAAAATTATATAAAATGGAAATATACATCAATCACATATAAATATATATATACAATGAGGCCCAATTCTGGGGGCGCAATATACCCTCCCAGGTTTCTTCGTCTCCTGTCCCTTCCCAAGTTTCTTCCCAAGCTAACTCTAAACTCTCACACCCGCTCCCCCCTCTTTGGTAACTTTCATTTGTCTCCCCGATCTTTACTCACGCTCCTCCTTCTCTCTGATGCCAAACTATTTGCAACATCCTTGTCCTCTGAAACGCTTGAAGTTATCTCTGCATATAATGAGGAGACATACAATGATGAACACTGATCCACCTCCCATCACTCCTCTTCCTCACTTTTCTAAATTCTCTATACGATTTCTTCCTTCACAGCGTTCCAATCCTTCACTACTTACTCGTCTTCTGCTACCTCCACAGGTAGACTTTACAAACCCTTCTAGTCCGTAGACACCTACTGCTTCATGTTACCAGTTTGATCCTCTTCGTAAATCATGACTTATTTATAGTGGAATAATCGAGGCCTCATTGGTAATTGGAGCGAGCTTCAGGTGTTGCTCTCCCAGTTTTCGCCTGTTTGTGTCTGTTTACAACAACCTAAATTGCGCTCCGCTGTTATACATCTCGTCTCAGCTGTATTTTATTGCATTCATCAGATCCTTTTCCCGATGGAACTTTTAATGAAAGTGCACTTCTTATACGTTCTGGTATACCACACCTTCAGTTCTATGTTCATACTTCGCTGCAGCAAGCATCTACTTGACCAAGTGGTATACAGTCTGCTCTTTGTATCTTTCTCCTCGAGCATAATCTATTCCAGATATTGCATTTCTGGTTTCTTTCTTACCGTCACCTCTTCTCTTATTAGATAATTTTTACGCTCATCATTTCCTCTAAGGGGGATTTCCTCACTGTGACTCTCGTGGTTATCAGTTAGAGGCGCTTCTCACTTCTCTTCCCCTCCATGTATTAAATACCGGTGCTCCCCATTTTGATTCTCTCACTCAATCTCTGTCTCCCTTGCATGATCTCTCAGTTTGCTCCTCTTCAACTGCACTAGACTTTACCTGGTCTGTACTCCCAGATTTATATGACAGCGATCATTTTCCTATCCTCCTTACTTCCCATTCGTATTCTCGCCCTCCTCGAACCCCCACGTGGGCAATTTAAACGGACGAATTAGGACCTATACTCGCGTCAAATTGTTTGTAGTGAGGAACCTTCTTCGTCCTCAGAAATGCGTACCTTGGTGGTCTCCCGCTTGTGCTCGTGCAGAACTGTTGAAACGTGCTGCGTGGGGCTGATATCGTTACAATAGAACCACAGAGAGAGACTCCTTGATGCCCGTCGTGTCATCCGTGAAGCTAAACGCATTTGTTGGTGGGATTATGTTTCTGCCATTACTTAGGCTTCCTCCATAAGTGAAGTTTAGGAAAAAGTACAGGAATTAAGTGGTAAGTACTTTCCAGACTCGGCTCCCGTTCTTCGGCATTACAAGACCTCTTGATCAAAGTTGCCACACAGATTTTAAATAATTTTGTCCGTATATCTCAGGGGCTAAATCTATGCCCCTCATTTCTTTCCTCCAAGTCTGCCAGAGAGTTACTGCCTTCAGACATTTCTTCTAGCAGAGACCAGACTTATAATGTGCCCTTTACGCTTCTAGAACTGGAGTCAAAACTTTCCGCTTGTCCATCGTATTCGTTATGCTTCAGCATTTACATCCGTCAGTCCTTGCAGTCCTCTTACGTCTTCTTAATCTTATTTGGTCGCAAGCGGCTTTTCCCCAGCTGTGGAAAACTGTCATTCTTCTGCCTTTTCATCAACGAGGTACTTCGGGCTATGATGCCTCACACTATCGTTCCATTGCTCTTACCAGTACAGTTTGCAAGTTGATGGAACGTCTAGTAAATAGACATTTGGTGCGATATTGAGAAATACAAAATAGTGTCTTCACTAGTCATTTTTTTTAATATCTGTATTTACTACAAGTACATGTACATGGAATACAGGTTTAGCTGACATCAATGACATACTACTATATAGAAAGCCGCTTGTTATGCTGAGCCTTTCGGGCAAATTAACAAACTAACACCCAGGTACCCATTTAAAACTGATGGGTGAACAAGGACAGCAGGTGTGTTATGGAAACACGTCCCTAATGTTTTACAGCCGTACAGGAGGAGATTCGAACCCCGAACCTCAGTGTGTGAGTTGAGTGCACTAGCGACGAGCTTTTGCAAGGACCACCCTGCTACTGACCCCTTACTTTACTTAGAGAGACATTTCAGTGCTCAGGTTAATAATTCGCTTTCCCCGGATTTTATCCCAGCTGAAGATGTCCCTCAGGAATGTGTACTAAGCACCACTATTTTTCTACTAGCTATAAATGATCTGGACTCTGTCTCCCATCTAATATTTGGTCATTTTCTGTCAATGACTTTGCTATAGCCTGTGCAGGCGTTGACTGTCGCCTAGTGGCAGCCTCACTCTAAAATACTGTCAACCGTGTTTCACAATGGGACACTAAGCATGGGTTAAAATTTTCTGGTGGTAAAACGCACCCAGACGTTCTGTTATCTCTTATACCCCATTGTACCTGTATGGCTCCAGTGTCCCTGAAAGTGATGAGGTCAGATTTCTCGGCTTCTGTTTGATCGCCGGCTGTCCTGGAAACCTCACATTACCTCTCTGAAAGCAACTTGCCATAATCGGCTGAACCTCCTGAACGCTCATCTTACTCTTCTTCGACAGTATTCAGCCTTAATTTTATCGAAATTAGACTATGGCGAAATATTCTGCAGCATCTCCCGCAAGTTTTCCTAAACTTGATCGCATGCATCATTACGTTTATGTGTAGGTGCTTTTCGATCCTCTCCTGTCGTGAGCCTATATGCAGAGGCGAATGTTCCAGTCTTGAACGATCACCGTGATTCTCATTGCCTCCGTTATATTGTCCGCTCCCATGACCTTCACCATCCTTCTACATACAGGATATGAACGGATGTTAGAAGAGATCTATTATTTGTTCAACGTTATTGTTTACTCCGTCGCTTTTGTCTTCGTCTTCACTCGCTCTTGACTTCTCTTCAGTTGCCTCCTTTATATGTCCATCTAGCATCAAACTTTTCTCTTACCCCTTGGGAGGTTCCGATATGTCGTTTTCTTCCTGAGTGACGCGCGCAAACCTCATATGCCTGCAGTTGCTTCTCGCTCCCTTTTACTCAACCACTTGTCGTCTCATTCTCATGCCATTGTAATGTACACTGATGGTTCTAAATGCTCTGATTGTGTCGGGTTTGCAGCAATGTGCCCAGACAGCATTGTACAAGGGCATTTATTCGACTCGGCTAGCATTTTTACAGCTGATCTGTATGCAATTCTTATTGTAGTTATTCGCACTGCATTCCTACCTCTACGTTTGTAGTAGTCTCAGACTACTTTAGTGCTTTGCAAGCTATTACAAAAAATTACAGCAACTGATTTTTTACACAAACTTTAATAATACTTCCTTTATCACTCCTCATAGAACTTTCTAACTCTACCTCTACTTTCCTCTCCACCTCTGGCTCTTCTCTGCTCCAGCAACACCCCCTGCCCTGAAGCCCTGTGTGACCCTATAGGAGAATGCAAGGTGCACTAAATATTACTTAAGAACTACAATGAACCAGAACTTGGTCAAAATGAGGAACTGTATAAACAATGCTAAGATATTTGCAGAGTCGCGTTTAAGGATTTCCATGACTACGATTAAACTTTAGGACTAGCAAAGTGACTGCACAAACTGATCAAATTTTGGAACAAGAGTTAGTTTTCTAAACTTCACAAAAATCAAACTAAACTTGACGTAACACGGACTAACACAACATTAAAATTTACTTTAGAATTTTTTTAACGTGACTTAGAATTATATTTTATAGATAGCTACTGCATAAGCAAAGCGCTGAAGCAAATAAACACATAAAAACTACACTGATGGACTGGTTTCCTTTAATATTAACACTTCAACTAAAATAAGGCTGTAGAAGGGCAGCATGTGTTGCTGCTTGCGTTGTGGAATGGTGTTCGTGTTGCAGTCAACATCTAGCAACGATCATCTGGTACAATGCTGAGCAGCGTGTATCTTGTGAAGAAGTCTTAACATATACTATTGTAGGGGCTTCAGTCTGAGGTCAGGGTAATTGTAAATTAGTCACAGACACGAGATTCTTTGTGCGAAAAGGCTGTTTGGACAGGAAGAAGGGGTATTTATAGGCAGGCAGACAGGGGAGGGCACAAGAAAGTGGTGGAGGGGTAATAGTGGAAGTAGTAGTGGAAGTGGTAGTAGTAGTAGTGGAGTCAGTCATATTCTAGGAAAGGAGCACTGCAATGAAGCTGGCAGCCCGCATAGGGTAAGGACAAGAACACAGGAAAAAAATAAATAAAATAAAGGACAAATACAAGGCAAAAAAAAGAAAGAAAACCCAGAGGAGAAAGAAGAAAGAGGAGAAGGGGGAAGAGATAGAAGGAATCAGGTTAAGTCACGGGTGTTCTGAAGTTTGGAGCATTTAACAATGTAATGGGAGAGGAAAGCATCTACAGAGACAAAGCCAGGGCTAAGATTCATACAGGGAAAGTTGTGTATAAGGGAGGATTCAACAAGGCGGCGACTGTGAAAGTTGGACGTAGGGTAGACAGTTTTAGCAGAAGACCAATCAATAGGATGACTGTGATCTCTGACATGACAGGAAAGAGCATTATTAGTGTCGGCAAGCCTAACACTATTTTTGTGCTCCCTAAGTCTGTCAGAAAGAGATCGGCCAGTTTCTCCAAAGTACTGAAGAGGACAGGAGGAACAAGAAATAGAGTAGACACCAGGAGAATCTCGCTCTCGTAATAATAATCTTCCTGATTTATCCACTTTTCGTGGCGCTCTCCTTCCTGCTCTTGATAGCCTGTTTTCTAAGAACCATCACCTTCCTCGTCGCTATCAACTTTCCCTTTCTTCTCTTAAATCCAACGCTAACATTGTCATACTCTCTTCTGACAAAGGTAATTCGGTAGATATCCTCGATCGTGAGGATTACCTCCATAAAGCCGATGTCTTGCTCTATGACTCACGTACCTACACTCCTCTCGTTTCCAACCCTCTTGATCGCATCAAGAGAAATTTCAACAAGAAACTTAAGACTCTCTCCGACCTCTGTCCTTCTGACTTTAACCTTGTTCAACGTTTTCGTGTCATCTGTCCCTCTCTGCCCTATTTCTATGGCCTTCCCAAAACTCACAAACCTGATATTCCTCTGCGTCCCATCATATCTTCTAGAAGTTCTGGGTCTTATTCTCTTGCTTCTTGGCTAGCCAAAACCCTCACTCCCTTTCTTGGTACTTTTTCTCCTGCCCACCTTCGTCACTCTCAAGACTTCATCGAACGGGTTCGCTCTCTCCCGACCTGTAAGATGCTTAGTCTTGATGTCGAGTCCCTCTTCACTAATGTCCCTCTGGATAATGTCCTTAATTTTCTCAGAGAGAAGACCAATGAAGGATTACTTCATCTTCCTATACCTACTGATGTCTTTCTTGATCTTATCCGCCTTTGTATGGATTCTAATTCCTTTTCTTTTCAAGGTAAATATTATTCTCAAACCTTTGGTGTCGCTATGGGCTCTCCTCTATCTCCTGTTCTTGCTAATCTTTACATGGAATACTTCAAGACTGTTCTTCTTCCCACTATTCACGTACGTCCTTCACTCTGGCTCCGCTTCGTAGATGACATCTTTGTTCTTTGGCCTCATGACTCTAGTCTCTTCCAACCATTTCTTGATGCTCCTAATAATCTTGCTCCTTCCATTAAGTTTAAAGCTGAATGGGAATCTAATTCTTTGCTTCCTTTCCTTGATGTTCATGTCCACCGCTCAGTTACAGGTTTTGCCTTCTCCGTGTACCGCAAGCCTATGCACAGTGGCATGTACATTCCCTACTTCTCTTATCATGCCTCCTCTGTCAAGAAAAGTGGTCTTATCTCCCTCTTTCTCCGTGCTCTCCGCATTTGTGATCCTCAGTTCCTTGAAGCAGAAATTTCCACTCTTCATAATTCATTTTCCCGCCTTGGCTACCCTTCCCATTTCATAGACTCTGCTTTCTCTCGTGCCAAACGGACTTCTCTCCTAAACCCTCTACTCCTGGGAACTCTCCTGTCCTCTGCCTTCCTTACATCTCTGGTCTCTCTAATCTCAACAACTCTCTCCGTTCCTTAGACATCAAACTTACCTGTCGCCAGACTAACACTCTTCGCACTAATCTAGTTCATACCTTCCCTCCCTCTATAGATTCTCCTGTTACCCTTCCACCACTTTCTTGTGCCTTCCCTGTCTGCCTGCCTATATATAACCCCTTCCACCTGTCCTTTGTGTTAGTGTGACTTTGCAAAGGTCCAAGTCGGACAGAAACGTCGTCGTAAGGTCCTCTTTTCTATGTGTGGGTTGTGTGTGTGTAATGTCCCAGTAATTTGATATATTGCTGGAATGACACTTAGATATTTTAAACTTTAGTCCCATCTCTTGCATGCCTAAAGGTTAGGCATGACCCACTTCCTTACCTTTAGGCATGACCTACTTCCACATCTGTCAAATATAATACCACCTATGACTGCTGCACCTCACCTGTCTACATTATATAAGCCACTTCTTCGCACATATGCTGTACTCTTTTTCAAGATTGATCGACTCAAGGCTGAGGGACTAATTACCTCAAACTCTTCCTCTCCTTAATCATTCTCCTTTGTATGAACTGACGAATATTAGGTTAGGTAAGGTTTGTCAAGAAATAGGACAAGTGTTTAATGACGAGGGTCTTAGTCGGATGATGACCCGCCGTTGGAGATTTTGGTCATCTGACCGAGGCCTTCCGCTGGCTTACCGGTCCATCCCTGTAAAAATTATGGTCATAGTTAAAACCATTTTTTTATATCATTAATTTATAGAGTGCATTTAAAAAAATAATTTTAGAGAAAATACCACAAAATATCAGTCATTACATTATAGTGATATTTGACAAACAAATAATTCTCCTAAGTATATTTTCTTTATTTTCTACATTTTTTTATATATTACAAATCATTATAAAACATGTTTGATTTAGGTTAAATCTCCAGGCCTAAGACTTCAGTAATTAATTTTTTTAGTACTACAATTCAGTAATTTGAGTATTTTGAGTCCAATGACATTGATCTGGTCATAGAAAAGAAAATCTCAGGGCAATGGAAGGCAGAAAGACATTGATACAAATGATGCCACCTACCTCCCCACCAGGTGCCTGTCCCTCCCAAAACTTACTTCTTGAGATCCTTCCCAGCCTTCAGCAGTCCAAAACTCAAGAAATATGACTCCCTTTTAAAGACCCTACTAGAGTGTGTACTGAATCTTTCCCTTGAAGATGGAGGATGGTTGCAAGCCTTACTTCCAGTCAGACTTGGAGTGCTGGGAGTACGTAAATACTCCCACATTCCCCTACCAGTTTTTTTTATCCCCCATAACATCTGATGAGTTAAAACAAATTCTTCCGGACAACCTTGGTAACTGTGCGGGAAAACAAGATCCTAGCTATTTCAATGTTTTGATCCAAGGCAGCCAGCTTTCAGGCAGGTGGCTTTCAGCTTTTCATCTCATCCCCTGCATGCATCGACCAGCTAGATATTTTTACAATGCTATAAATTCGCCTGAAAGCTGGCTGCCTTGGATCAAAACGTCTAGCGTGAACTGGGCGCCAAGGTATTGGTTCAGTGTGGTACAGCACTGTGTACCTTGTTGCAAGGTTCGTAGGTTCGAGTCTCCTTCGGCCAGAGATCAGTGTTTATATATATATATATATATATATATATATATATATATATATATATATATATATATATATATATATATATATACATATATATATAATTGTAACCGTGAATGAGTGGTATTGATAAATAACAATACTGCGACTAGCCAAGGATTCGAACCCATGCTGCTTTGGCCCGCCTAATGGTGAACGAAAACACATGACGCTCTAACCCACAGGAATATGGAATCCTACAAGAGTGACGCATCCAGTCAAGCTAGGTGTTTTACCGTCATCCGAGGACATACGGTGGTGTGGGTGCCTCTGAGCTAATTTCATTCTCCTCCCTTTATACAATCTTCTATACTCTTATCAAATAACAAGGAGTCATAGAGCCATCTTATAAAAGACGTAATACATATATGCAAACATTTCTCACCCATGAAGTTTCTTTCTCTTCACATAGAGTTACCAAAGTAAAAAACTCAAAGTACAGCTAAGTGAATAGACCACCGAGGTCCCAGATATGGGAATATGAATATTCTCGAATAGAGATGAATATAATAATCCAGTGAATGTGGTCTAGTCGGAAGGTAACTCCACACTGCTCCAAGGTAACAACCTAGCACTGGAGGGAAGGTAACTCCACACTGCTCCAAGCTAACAACCTAGCACTGGAGGGAAGGTAACTCCACACTGCTCCAAGGTAACAACCTAGCACTGGAGGGAAGGTAACTCCACACTGCTCCAAGGTAACAACCTAGCACTGGAGGGAAGGTAACTCCACACTGCATCCAAGCTAACAACCTAGCACTGGAGGGAAGGTAACTCCACACTGCCCAAGGTAACAACCAGCACTGAGGAAGGTAACTCACACTGCTCAAGTAACAACCTAGCACTGGAGGGGTATCACTGCCAAGCTAACAACCTAGCACTGGAGGAAGGTAACTCCACACTGAGAAAGGGAAGGTAACTCCACACTGCCCAAGGTAACAACCTAGCACTGAGGAAGGTAACTCACACTGCTCCAAGGTAACAACCTAGCACTGGAGAGTAACTCCACACTGCTCCAAGCTAACAACCTAGCACTGGAGGAAGGTAACTCCACACTGACTCCAATTTAACAGCACCTATGCACTGGAGGAAGGTAACTCCACACTGCACCAAGCTAACAACCTAGCACTGAGGGAGGTATAAAGAAGCTGCAATGATGAAAGTACTCACACTGCTCAAGCTAACAACCTAGCACTGAGGAAGGTAACTCCACACTGCTCCAAGCTAACATCCTAGCACTGGAGGAAGGTAACTCCACACTGCTCCAAGCTAACAATCCTAGCACTGGAGGGAAGGTAACTCCACACTGCTCCAAGCTAACAACCTAGCACTGGAGGGAAGGTAACTCCACACTGCTCCAAGCTAACAACCTAGCACTGGAGGGAAGGTAACTCCACACTGCTCCAAGCTAACAACCTAGCACTGGAGGGAAGGTAACTCCACACTGCTCCAAGCTAACATCCTAGCACTGGAGGGAAGGTAACTCCACACTGCTCCAAGCTAACAACCTAGCACTGGAGGGAAGGTAACTCCACACTGCTCCAAGCTAACAACCTAGCACTGAGGAAGGTAACTCACTGCCAAGCTAACAACTAGCACTGGAAGGTAACTCTACACTGCTCCAAGCTAACAACCTAGCACTGGAGGGAAGGTAACTCCACACTGCTCCAAGGTAACAACCTAGCACTGGAGGGAAGGTAACTCCACACTGCTCCAAGGTAACAACCTAGGGCTGGAGTAGGGTGGGGTCACGTGACACAGACCATACAAAGGGGGAAGGGGTGTAGATGGGAACAGGAGAAGTGGTGTTAAACAATACACACAAGAAGAGAGGTTGAATGGTTATACATTTATCTATCATCTTTATAACAAAACAACAAACATTATATACACACATATATACATAATTATCTGACTAACTTAAAGCACCAATGTGATGATGATGATGATGATAATAGATAATAATAAAAGGTCGGACATTTCAATTTTAGCTAATAAAGAAGATGAGTGCGATGTAATATTAAAGAAGATAGCAATGATGAAATATATTGAATCCTAAGGGCGTTAATAGCGTAACAAAGGGCAACACCTATGCGGATGGTCTGTGGATCGAGGCGTATGCCAAGGAAAGAGTTGGAAACAGCCAACAGAAAGTCCCGTGAATGAGAAGCTCTCACTGCCAGGAGGCGGGCTCTATCCTTCCCTGACACACTCTGAAGCAGTGTTGAGGCTATATTCTCCTCTATTGAGCCATCCCAGTTTGACTGTTTTTAGTTGTTGGAGGTGCAGGTCTGGTTTCAGAGCCTGTTAGATTATCCAAGAGTGTGGCTCCTTAACGACCGTTTGGTCATGGACTCCAACCTTGTCCCTAAGGGATGTTACACATGAGAACAGGAAAGCAGGTAGCGCAATCTGTGATGCCCTCTGGACACCAATGCCTCCCAGTCTGACTGGAAGTGTAGCTTGGTCCCACTGCCCATCTTCCAGAGTAAGGTTGACTATTTTCGTAAAAATATACCTCAGGACACTGTCGTATTAATGCAGTATAGGGTTAATATATGAGGGTGCACTAGGAAATATGTTAACCTGGACAGACTCAAGTACTTTGTGAGAAAATACAAGGCAGTATGAGTGTCAAGATTGCCTATTTATTGTTCCATCCTCTTCAACTCATCCAGTTTCTTCCTGAGAATTGAGTCATTGGCATCACTTCAAAGAGATACTGCAAGCAAGACGCTATTTGTGGGGGCAATGACTCATGGTAGTTTTGATCTCACTGTGTCAATCACTTATTGATTGACTGAGATGATTTCACATTTGGATGGATTCAGGATGAGTCCCATTTCCTGTCCCCGTGTGATCACCTGTGTAAGATAATCTAGAAGTGACTTCTTTGTACAAGCCAGTGTATTGTCATCCAGGAACCAGATGTTTAGCTCTCTGGTCAGTCTGACCGTGGTTTCCCTAACCGCTATACAGAAGAGAAATAGTGAGAGAGGATCCCCTTGCTGGACCCCTCTGATACATAATTTCATGCTTTCTAAACAGGACTGTCGATTCCTTGCCATATCTAGCTGAAACAAAAGAGAAAGAGACCAGGAAAATATTCTTGAACAGCTGTTAATACAATGTTTCTTTTCAGGAGATTAAAAGCATTCTTGAAATCTAATTTTACCACTGCATTGTCCTCAGGCAGGTTGTTGATATACGCCCTTGTGGCATGAACTACTACTTCGCTTCCTTGAGAGACCCCAAACTCAAGCTGGTTTGGTTGAAGCATGATGGCCGCCTCTGTGCGAATACTTCGGACAGCAGCTTTGGAAACGAGGCGGCGAAAAGTGTTGCCCACGGCAACTGGAGATTTGGAATTGGTCACCCTACAGTTGAGACTATTCAGTTTTCCTCTTCAATGCTCACTTATATATCCTATGTGTGGGTTTTGAAAAGAACATATGTACTTTACAAATTTCACGCGTATATTTTCCGTGCTCTGTCCCCTCAGGGTCATTCAGAAAAACGCAAAGTGGTCTGGAGCTCATGCACACGTGCTCGCTCTACCCTATTCTGCTCTACCTGGAGTCTACCTCAGAGGAGAGAATCTGCAATCCTGCATTGCTGGATTACTTTGATTGATGGGTTGTTGACTTGAGTTTCTGTTGGCTTTGAGTGGCTTAGACACTGAAAGAACACACACCGGGCTACGATCACATGTCGACGAAGAACACACAGCTTAGGACAGAAATTCATAGAGAAACAGAATTAGAGAGTATATAGGTTTTTATGTATGTCTCTGCGTTCGAGAGACATATACTAAAAGCTTGTCTGACGCCAAAGGAAGAAAAACTCGCAATATCGCCCCTTTTATGCCGTGAAAGGCCGACGAGAAGCTAAGGATGCTAGCGGGATATTAATGATGAATGGAATCAATGATCAGGGTTTTTGGGCAGATGAACACATGTGATGTTAGGTGAACAGGTGGCAGTTGATGCAGGGTGGTCAGGAGGCTGGGACAACGATCCACATGTCGTGATCAAGGCCCAATAGACACCAAGTTGATTTATAGAAGAAATGACGAATTCAGGCTTAAATCGTTGATTCTTGTGAGTCACTACTTCTACAAGTCGTGTATGTGCCATGTAAATAGACAGATGTTGCTCACACGTGTCTCGCTCTCTTGCCTTCTCTTGCCCTGGACTGGCTTAACGTGGACTTGTAAAACATGCACTGCTGCTAGCGATGGCCTCAGTGTTTCTGGATATTTACTCCACTTGCTCTATGGCCCTTCTTCCACCCAGAGGTTATTGAATTTTAGTATTTCTGGCCAGCTACTTCCGGGCTCCAACTACTGACCCCCTCTCTCTCTCTCTCTCTCTCTCTCTCTCTCTCTCTCTCTCTCTCAGATGAGCGACTCACCCAGCCTTCGTTGAGTTTTTTTCTGCTCCTTGAAAGCCAAACTCACTCTGACTGTAGCCTGTACAAAAAGCTTGTAATTATCACCTCCCACGCTCAAGTGGGCAGGTGGATATGGCTGGTGCAACATCACATTCCCATTTGCCGAAGAACAGAGAATCGAGCCTCCAACATTTCTTTCAGTAAGAGACCCACACAGGTTAGGCAGCTTTCAGGAACAAATTACATGAATGCAATAATCTAATTATAAGAATGAAAAATTATTACATAAATTGATCTCCTTGATTATACTGAAATTATTATGAGTGAAGTGAAATATTGATCAGAAAATTCAATTAAAATTTAAAAAAAAAAAAAAAAAAAAAAAAAAAATAATAATAATAATAATAATAATAATAATAATAATAATAATAATAATAATAATAATAATAAAATAATAATAATAATAATAATAATAAATGATAACAATAATAATAATAATAATAATAATATTTTATTTTTATTAACACATCGGCCGATTCCCACCAAGGCAGGGTGGCCCGAAAAAGAAAAACTTTCATCATCATTCACTCCATCACTGTCTTGCCAGAAGGGTGCTTTACACTACAGTTATAAAACTGCAACATTAACACCCCTCCTTCAGAGTGCCGGCACTGTACTTCCCATCTCCAGAACTCAAGTCCGGCCTGCCGGTTTCCCTGAATCCCTTCATAAATGTTACTTTGCTCACACTCCAACAGCACGTCAAGTATTAAAAACCATATGCCTCCATTCACTCCTATCAAATACGCTCACACATGCTTGCTGGAAGTCCAAGCCCTCGCACACAAAACTTCCTTTACCCCTCCTCCAACCTTTCCTAGGCCGACCCCTACCCCGCCTTCCCTCCACTACAGATTTATACACTCTCGAAGTCACTCTGTCTCGTTCCATTCTCTCTACATGTCCAAACCACCTCAACAACCCCTCCTCAGCTCTCTGGACAATCGTTTTGGTAATCCCGCACCTCCTCCTAATTTCCAAACTCCGAATTCTCTGCATTATATTCACACCACACATTGACCTCAGACATGACATCTCCACTGCCTCCAGCCTTCTCCTCGTTGCAACATTCATCACCCATGCTTCACACCCATATAAGAGCGTTGGTATAACTATACTCTCATACATTCCCTCTTTACTTCCATGGACAAGGTTCTTTGTCTCCACAGACTCCGAAGTGCTCCACTCACCCTTTTCCCCTCATCAATTCTATGATTCACCTCATCCTTCATAGACCCATCCGCCGACATGTCCACTCCCAAATATCTGAATACATTCACCTCCTCCATACTCTCTCCCTCCAATCTGATATCCAATCTTTCGTCACCTATTCTTTTGTTATCCTCATCACCTTACTCTTTCCTATATTCACTTTCAATTTTCTTCTTTACACACCCTACCAAATTCATCCACCAACCTCTGCAGCTTCTCTTCAGAATCTCCCAAAAGCACAGTGTCATCAGCAAAAAGCAACTGTGACAACTCCCACTTTGTATTTGCTTCTTTATCTTTTAGCCCAACACCTCTTGCTAAGACCCTCGCATTCACTTCTCTTACAACCCCATCTATAAATATATTGAACAACCACGGTGACATCACACATCCTTGTCTAAGGCCCACTTTTACTGGGAAATAGTCCCTTCCCTCCTACACACTCTAACCTGAGCCTCACTATCCTCATAAAAACTCTTCACTGCTTTCAGTAACCTTCCTCCTATTCCATACACCTGCAACATCTGCCACATTGCCCCCTATCTACCCTATCATACGCCTTTTCCAAATCCATAAATGCCACAAAAACATCTTTACCCTTATCCAAATACTGTTCACCTATATGTTTCACTGTAAACACTTGGTCTACACACCCCTACCTTTCCTAAAGCCCCTTGTTCATCTGCTATCCTGCTTTCTGTTTTACTCTTAATTCTTTCAATAATAACTCTACCATACACTTTACCAGGTACACTCAACAGACTTATTCCCCTATAATTTTTGCACTCTCTTTGTCCCCTTTGCCTTTATACAAAGGAACAATACACGCTCTCTGCCAATCCCTAGGTACCTTACCCTCTTCCATACATTTATTAAATAATAGCACCAACCACTCCAAAATTATATCCCCACCTGCTTTTAACATTTCTATCTTTATCCCATCAATCCCAGCTGCCTTACCCCTTTCATTCTACCCACTGCCTCACGAACTTCCCTACACCCACAACTGGCTCTTCCACACTCCTACAAGATGTTATTCCTCCTTGCCCTACACACGAAATCACAGCTTCCTGTCTTCATCAACATTTAACAAATCCTCAAAATATTCTCTCCATCTTCCCGATACCTCTAACTCTCCATTTAATAACTCTCCTCTCCTATTTTTAACTGTCAAATCCATTTGTTCTCTAGGCTTCCTCAACTTATTAATCTCATTCCAAAACTTTTTCTTATTTTCAACAAAATTTGCTGATAACATCTCACCCACTCTCTCATCTGCTCTCTTTTTACATTGCTTCACCACTCTTTAACTTCTCTTTTTCTCTCCATATACTCTTCCTCCTTGCATCACTTCTACTTTGTAAAAACCTCTCATATGCTAACTTTTTCTCCCTTACTACTCTCTTTACATCATCATTCCACCAATCGCTCCTCTTCCCTCCCGCACCCACTCGCCTGTAACCACAAACTTCTGCTGAACACTCTAACACTACATTTTTAAATCTACCCCATACATTTTCGACCCCATTGCCTACACTCTCACTAGCCCATCTCTCCTCCAATAGTTGTTTATATCTTACCCTAACTGCCTCCTCTTTTAGTTTATAAACCTTCACCTCTCTTTTACTTACTGATTCTATTTTCCTTGTATCCCATCTACCTTTTACTCCCACTGTAGCTATAACTAAAAAGTGATCTGATATATCTGTAGCCCTCTATAAACATGTACATCCTGAAGTCTACTCAACAGTCTTTTATCTACCAATACATAGTCCAACAAACTACTGTCATTACGCCCTACATCATATCTTGTATACTTATTTATCCTCTTTTTCTTAAAATATGTATTACCTATAACTAAACCCCTTTCTATACAAAGTTCAATCAAAGGGCTCCCATTATCATTTACACCTGGCACCCCAAACTTACCTACTACACCCTCTCTGCATGTTTCTCCCACTTTAGCATTTAGGTCCCCTACCACAATTACTCTCTCATTTGGTTCAAAAGTTCCTATACATTCGCTTAACATCTCCCAAAATCTCTCTCTCCTCTACACTCCTCTCTTCTCCAGGTGCATACACGCTTATTATGACCCACTTTTCGCATCCGACCCTTATTTTAATCCACATAATCCTTGAATTTACACATTTATATTCCCTCTTTTCCTTCCATAACTGATCCTTCAACATTATTGCTACCCCTTCCTTAGCTCTAACTCTCTCAGATACTCCTGACTTAATCCCATTTATTTCTCCCCACTGAAACTCGCCTACCCCCTTCAGCTTTGTTTCGCTTAGGGCCAGGACATCCAACTTCTTTTCATTCATAACATCGGCAATCATCTCTTTCTTATCATCCGCACTACATCCACGCACATTCAGACAACCCAATTTTATAAAGTTTTTCTTCTTCTCGTTTTTAGTAGATTTGTACAGGAGAAGGGGTTACTAGCCCATTGCTCCCGGCATCTTAGTCGCCTCATACGACACGCATGGCTTACGGAGGAAAGATTCTTTTCCACTTCCCCATGGACAATAGAGAAAATAAAAAGAACAAGAGCTATTAAGAAAAAGAAGAAAAACCTAGATGTGTGTATGTATATATATGCATGTGTATGCCAGTGTAGTGTGACCTAAAGTGTAAGTAGAAGTAGCTAGATATACCTGTTATCCAGCGTGTTTATGAGACAGAAAAAAGACACCAGCAATCCTACCATCGTGTAAAACAGTTTCAGGTTTCTGTTTCACAGTCACCTGGCAGGACGGTAGTACCTCCCTGGGTGGTTGCTGTCTACCAACCTACTACTACTACTAATAATAATAATAATAATTATTATTATTATTATTATTATTATTATTATTAAAATATATAAATATGTATATTATGGTAAATAATATATTTATAATTAGTGTATAAATTATATAATATATTTTTTCCTAACTTATATACTTGTGAACATGTTACTACATGCTGCATGACCTGTGTGGACCTCTCATCAATCCTCCTTCTAGCTGCCTGGAGTCTACCTGGAGGGTGGTCCAGGCAGCAACGCCCCCACGGCCTAGTCCTTGAACAGGCCTCTTGGTGTATCAGGGTCCGATCAACCAGGCTGTTACTGCTGGCCGCACAGTCCAAAGTACGAACCATAACCTGACTGATGGAATACTGACTTTAGGTATCTGTCCAGCTGCATTTGAAGGCAGCCAGGGTCTATTGCTAGTTCCCTCATGCACGGTGGGAGGGAACTGAACAGTCTTGGGCTCCGGATACTTATTGTGCTTTCTCTTAGTGTACTGATGATGCCCATGCCTGTCACTGGGGGTATGTTGCACTGTGTGCCAAGTTTTTGCTTTCGTAGAGAATGATTTATGTGTGCAGATATGGGATCAGTCCCTCTATGATTTTCCAGGTGTAGATTATGCTGTATCTTTCTTGTTCGAGCTCCAGGGAGTACAAGTCAAGTGACTTCAAACGTTCTCAGTAATTAAGGTGCCTGACTGAACTTATATATGCAGTGAAGGTTCTCTGTACATTCTCTAGATCTGTGATTTCACCTGCCTTGAATGGAGCTGTTTGTGTACTGTAGAATTTCAGCTTAGAGAGAACAAGCGAGGATAACCATTGGTATGGCATCCCTTGTTTTCAAGGTTCTCATTATCCATCATATGCTCATCTCTGAGGAGTGATGTTATCGGTTCTTCCTGGAAAAAAAATCAATGTACTGTCAGAAGGAATTTCCTCATTGCATTTCCAGAATCTGCGTTCGTATTCAAGTTGTTGAATTCTAAGGACAGGTAAGAGCATTGCAGGTTCATCTCATTAGAAATTTCTTGAGTCGTGAAACTAATTGAAAGCGTAATTACTGGAGATCCTCCCGGTGTACCCGCCCCATCCTGCCAGCAGCAACTTGCACCGGGATTTTAGCAAAGTTTGCTGAAATTCAACAACCAGGAATTATCCAGAATGAGACAGATATATCCTCTGAAAGTTTGCCAACTTGTGCAGGCGGGCTGCAAGAAGTCTCTGTTGTACCCTGGGTATTATTGTGCCAACCACCCTAATAATGGTTACTTCAGTGATCTCTCCAAGGCTTCGAGATGCTGCAGAATATCCATTGATATGTATAGATTTAGTAATTTAAGGATTTTAGTAATTTAAGTAATTTAAGGAATCCGAGAAGAACCATGAGACTGTCAGTGTATATTACTAATGAGGCACCATCTTGGTGTGTCTGAGACTGTCAGTGTATATTACCACTGAGGCACTATCTTGGTGTGTCTGAGACTGTCAGTGTAAATTACCACTGAGGCACCATCTTGGTGTGTCTGAGACTGTCAGTGTAAATTACCACTGAGGCACTATCTTGGTGTGTCTGAGACTGTCAGTGTAAATTACCACTGAGGCACTATCTTGGTGTGTCTAAGAATGCCAATGTATATTACCACTGAGGGACCGTCTCTGAGTGTCTCAGACACTCAGAGAGTCGTAAGAGGACAGTAAGAGCAGACTGATGTAAATGCTGTAGCATACGAATATATATGCCGTCTGGCCCAGCTGCCGATGATCTGCAAGCAGAGAGTGTTGCCTCCAGTTCTTGAAGGGTAAAAGGCACATTATAAGATTCTTCTCTGAGAGAAGAAAAATCTAAGACTGTCAGTGAATATTACCACTGAGGCACTATCTTGGTGTGTCTGAGACTGTCAGTGTATATTTCCACTGAGGCACTATCATGGTGTGTCTGAGACAATCAGTGTATATTACCACTGAGGCACTGTCTTGGTGTGTCTGAGACTGTCAGTATATATTACCACTGAGGCACTGTCTTGGTGTGTCTGAGACTGTCAGTATATATTACCACAGACACTGTCGTTGTGAGTGAGAGACTGTCAGTGAATATTCCCACTGAGGCACTGTCTTGGTGTGTCTGAGACTGTCAGTATATATTACCACAGACACTGTCGTGGTGTGTGTGATACTGTCAGTGAATATTTCCACTGATGTACCGTCTGGTTGTGTTTGAGGCTGTCAGTGACTATTACCTGTGAGGCACCGTCTCTGAGTGTCTAAGACTGTCGGTGTACAAAGTCGTAACCCATATAGCATCGCTACCATGAGTGATAATCATGCGGGATTTGAACATTTCCAGGTTATGATGGTCCACCTTCTTTTCCAGATGTATTATAATTTTTTTTTTTTTGGTTTGCTTATATGTGGTTAACCAAAATCAGCTTGAGTCATGTTAGTAAACATAAAACTAACATGACCCACGCTATCATTCGTACATATACATGGCAGTTTGAATTGTGTGCCATTATCTCATGCATTCCTAATTATTTTGGAACAGTGGTTCACAAACTTGTGTCAATGGAGTATCACTTGACGTTAAATACTATCAACCACTTACTCCTTCGTTCAGATATACAGACTCATCAATATTCTCCGAAATTTCGGAATTATATAACATGACTGTTCAACTGAGCGGTTACCATAGGAAAGAGATAGACAAAAACTATTTTTAATAATTTATATATTTTTACTCTCAATAATTAAAAGTAACATTACCATTTTTCTAAACACACCAGACGTCTTCCCCTGAGGAAGAGTGACTCAGAAAAAGGAAACACATTCACCATATTACATTCAATAACTTTCTTGCAAGAATAAATAATATATAATAATATACTTACACTTTAAAGGTATACTTTTAATATTGTCTAGTTAAGAAATACATAATACACTTGTTTAAAAACGTAGTAATTTAATTTAGTTATAAACAACAAATAGTTAATCAGTAAATTTCCTTGCGAAGAATTTGTCTGCGTTTTTTCCTAAAAAAATATATATAACTGAATCAGAGTAACTAGCAGAGACCAGTTATTTCTAAACTAGAGTAAGCTACAGAGACCAGTTAATTCTGAACTAGAGTAAGCAGCAGAGGCCAGTTACTACTGAACTAGAGTAAACAGCAGAGGCCAGTTACTACTGAACTAGAGTAAACAGCAGAGGCCAGTTACTACTGAACTAGAGTTAACAGCAGAGGCCAGTTACTACTGAACTAGAGTAAACAGCAGAGGCCAGTTACTACTGAACTAGAGTAAACAGCAGAGGCCAGTTACTACTGAACTAGAGTAAACAGCAGAGGCCAGTTACTACTGAACTAGAGTAAACAGCAGAGGCCAGTTACTACTGAACTAGAGTAAACAGCAGAGGCCAGTTACTACTGAACTAGAGTAAACAGCAGAGGCCAGTTACTACTGAACTAGAGTAAGCAGCAGAGACCAGTTACTACTGAACTAGAGTAAACAGCAGAGACCAGTTACTACTGAACTAGAGTAAACAGCAGAGGCCAGTTACTACTGAACTAGAGAAAGCAGCATATACCAGTTACTACTGAACTAGAGTAAACAGCAGAGGCCAGTTACTACTGAACTAGAATAAGCAGCAGAGGCCAGTTACTACTGAACTAGAGTAAGCAGCAGAGACCAGTTACTACTGAATCAGCACACGTATAAGGATCCCGTTGTAACTGAATTAAAGCGAGCTACAGGGACCAATTATAACTGAATCACAGCAAGCAGTAGATAACAGCAATAACTGAATTAAAGCAAACAGAGGAGATTAGTATAAATGAAATAAAGAGGGAGAAAGGAACTTTATAGAGCAGAGAGCAGATGCAGTTGAATCAAAGCAAACAGAATGTAACAGTTACAAATGGTTCAAAGAAAGCAGTTGAGAATAGTTATTGGTGAATCAAAGTAAGTGTTGGTGAATCAAAGTAAGTGTTGGTGAATCAAAGTAAGTGTTGGTGAATCAAAGTAAGTGTTGGTGAATCAAAGTAAGTGTTGGTGAATCAAATAAGTGTTGGTGAATCAAAGTAAGTGTTGGTGAATCAAAGTAAGTGTTGGTGAATCAAATAAGTGTTGGTGAATCAAATAAGTGTTGGTGAATCAAAGTAAGTGTTGGTGAATCAAAGTAAGTGTTGGTGAATCAAAGTAAGTGTTGGTGAATCAAAGTAAGTGTTGGTGAATCAAAGTAAGTGTTGGTGAATCAAAGTAAGTGTTGGTGAATCAAAGTAAGTGTTGGTGAATCAAAGTAAGTGTTGGCAGCAGCCAATACATTATTCGGTATCCAGAGGTTGCTTCTTTTTTTGTTTATCTTTTTTGATTTCCTCCTTAAAAACGTCTCATTCAATCGTCATCAGATTTTCAACACATGCTTAGAATAACTAGTATCAAATTCCACTAAGCATATGCGTATTCAAGTGGCATATGACGCAAGTTATTGACTCCATTCCCAGCATCCTGGAATGCCTCGGATAACTTACGAAACCCTCAATGGCGGACCTTCAAACGTTTACAAAAGGTACCAAAAATAGTACTGAGGAGAGTGAAATTTAGATGTCTAAGATCGGCTTTGACGATGCTTTCTAAAATAGTTTGAAATTTTTATTCCCCTTAAATCACGTTAAATAAATTAAATTTTACATCTTATGAACGACTTCAATATTTAATGAGTGAAGCGTTGTACGTCCAGGACAGAATCTCTATTGTTTATTTACGTGCTGATAAATTTTTGATGCAGTGAAATTGAAAAAAAAATGGAAGCGTTTTAATGTGCCATACCTGAAGAATGACTCTTCTGATCGGCTTCAAATATTCGCCACTGGTGTGGCTTCTGAAACACAAGACTCACACTGCCATTGGATGCTGTAAGTAACAATTTGCTACTTTTATTGAATGGATGGTGATATTGTTGTTTTCTTCTTACATAACTAAAGAGATCTTCTTGTGATTGGCTTCAAAATATTATTGATGATGTAGTCTATAATATATATAATAACACATAAGTTTAGTCCAAATAGGTAAAAATGTTTATTTTTTTCTGAAATAGTTGCAAGACTTGAAATCGTTTGAATTATGTCAATAACTGAAGCATGCCTTTTCCGAACGGCTTCAAACGTTTACCCTTCGTGGGCTTTGTTAAATACTTTGTCACTCGCTTTAAACTGAATCTGACGATTTTATTAAGCAAATTGCTTCCCATGTAATTACTAAAGAATGCCTCTTCTGATCAACTTCAAACCGTAAATGGTGTTGCATCTTAATGAGATATATCTTGCAATTTTGAAATCATGCGGTTTCATAGCTTTTTAAAAAAAATTGAGATGAATGAACCCTTAAATACTGCGCGACTTGATGCCAGAGTCGTCATAGGTTTTAGATACATTTATTTACACATTCATATGATTGGGTAGTAGTGGTTTATGGTTTTGTGGAGATGGTGGTTATATATATTCATACATGCATGCATGTATATATATATGTTTGAAAATACATACATACATACATACAGTGGGAAAGAGAATTGGTTGGAAAGTCAGTAAACGAAATGATGGACTTCGTAACAACAAAATGCAAGGAGGCAGAGGAAAGGTTTGTTCCCAAGGGCAACACAAATAATGGGAAGACCACAACGAGTCCTTGGTTTACCCAAAGGTGTAGGGAGGCAAAAACTAAGTGCACTAGAGAATGGAAAAAGTACAGAAGACAAGGATCCAGGAAAATAAGGAGATTAGTCGAAGAGCCAAAAACTAATATGCACAGACAAGATGGGAGGCCCAGCGACAGTACGAAAACGACATAGCATCAAAAGTCAAGTCTGAGCAGAAGCTTTTGTATAGCCTCATCAGGAGGAAGAGAACAGTCAAGGACCAGGTAATCAGGCTGAGGAAAGAAGGTGGGGAGTTCATAAAAATCGACCAAGAAGTATGTGAGGAGCTCAACATGAGATTTAAGGAAGTATTTACAGTGGAGACAGAAAGGACTCTGGGAAGTCAAAACAGAGGAGTACACCAACAAGGGATATACCAAAAAGTGTTGGATGAAATACACACAACCAAGGAGGAGGTGAAGAAGCTGCTAAGTGACCTTGATACCTCAAAGGCTGTGGGACCGGACAACATCTCTACGTGGGTCCTTAGAGAGGGAGCAGAGACGCTGTGTGTGCCACTAACAACAATTATCAACACATCTATTGAAACTAGGCAACTACCTGTGGAATGGAAGACGGCAAATGTAGTCCCCATTTTTAAGGAAGGAGACAGACACGAGGCACCAAACTATAGACCTGTGTCACTGACGTGTATAGTATGCAAAGTTATGGATAAGATTATCAGGGGAGGGGAGTGGTGGAGCACCTAGAACGGAACAAGCTTATGAACGACAATCAGCACGGATTCATGGAAGGCAAATTCTGTGTCACAAACCTACTGGAGTTTTATGACAAGGTAACGGAAGTAAGATACGAGAGAGAGATGTGGGTAGATTTAATTTTCTTGGACTGCAAAAAGGCCTTCGACACAGTTCTTCACAAGAGATTATTGCAAAAGCTAGAGGATCAGGTACGTATAACAGGAAGGGCACTGCAATGGATCAGAGGCAACAACGAGTCATGGTACATGATGAGGTATCAGAGTGGGCGCCTGTGACGAGCGGGGTTCCACAAGGGCCAGTCGTAGGACCAGTGCTATTTTTGGTATATGTGAATGACATGACGGAAGGGATAGACTCAGAAGTGTCCCTGTTTGCAGATGATGTGAAGTTAATGAGGAGAATTAAATCGTATGAGGATCAGGCAGGACTACAAAGAGACCTGGACAAGCTGGAAGCTTGGTCCAGCAACTGGCTCCTCGAGTTTAACCCCGCTAAATGCAAAGTCATGAAGATCGGGGAAGGGCAAAGAAGACTGCAGACAGAGTATAGGCTAGGTGGCCAAAGACTGCAAACCTCACTCAAGGAAAAGGATCTTTGGGTGAGTATAGTACCGAGCTCATCTCTTGAAGCGCACATCATCCAGATAACTGCTGCAGCATACGGGCGCCTGGTAAACCTGACAATAGCGTTCCGACACCTCAGGAAGGAATCGCTCAAGACTCTGTACACCGTGTACGTCAGGCCCATACTAGAGTATGCAGCACCAGTTTGGAACCCACACCTAGTCAAGCACGTCAGTAAATTAGAGAAAGTGCGAAGGTTTGCAACAAGTCTTGTTCCAGAACTAAGGAGAATGTCCTACGAAGAAAGGTTAAGGGATATTGGCCTGACGACACTGGAGGACAGGAGAGTTAGGGGGGACATTATAACGACTTACAAAATACTGCGAGGAATTGACAAGGTGGACAGAGACAGGATGTTCCAGAGATGGGACAGAGAAACAAGGGTTTACAATTGAAAGTTGAAGACTCAGATGAGTCAAAGAGATGTTAGGAAGTACGGTATTTCTTTAGTCATAGAGTTGTCAGAAAGTGGAATAGTCCGAAAAGTGATGTAGTGGAGGCAGGAACCATACATAGTTTTAAGACGAGGTATGATAAAGGTCATGGAGCAAGGAGATAGAGAACCTAGTAGCGATCACTGAAGAGGCTATGCCAGGAGCTATGTATCGACCCCTGCAACCACAAATAGGTGAGTACATACATACATACATACGTACATACATACATATATACGTACATACATACCTACATACAAACATGCATACATACATACATATATGCACAAATACATATAAAAACCTAAATATGCAAATGTGTACATAGTGTAAACATAATCATATGCATAAATTGATCCATGCTTACCTATACACATGAATGTAACCACACAAAAATACACGCATGTTAGGATATATGTAAATTTTCTTTAGTGCAGATAGCTCGCTTAAGTGGAGCCACATTCCCGGACACAGCACTGTTAACAAACATTGATAGTAGACTCCCGTCATGTTCCTTCCAGCCTGGACAAAGTTTCTACCTCGGACAACCGACGGCAGTACTCGATACGGTGTAAGCTATCAGTGGTTCTATAAACCCTAAACAACGATAAGAAAATAGTAGCCTCAAGCCAGTGCAAAGACAACGTGTTACTGTGACGTATTTTGGTGCATTTCATAATGTCGGATCTTATTCCAGAGTGTTAGTGTGTCATAAGAATCACCAGTTTTGTTCAGCTCTGTACTAGGAAGCTTAAGGGGTCCGTAGAACCGTTCATTCATTTTTTTTTGTTTTTGGTTCAATTTCAATGAACGTTGATACTTTGATTTAACCAGCATTTTCACCCTTCACCAATATTTGTGAATTGACTTTGTGTTGCAAAATTGCAAGATATTGCAAAATTTTATGTAGAGGTGGGAGGATATAAAACCCTCCCTGCTCAAGAAAATTGGTAAGACATACAATGTTCTAGTCGACATCAGATGAAAGATAAAGAGTTAGATTATCTTTATTTCAATTTCTTTTGAGAGAAATGTCAATAGATTGTATTAAAAAAAATAATTGTGTTTTTCTTTTTAAGGACTTTTTTGGGTGGAAAAAAAATCAATAAAAACAAAACAGTAGGACATATCTAAAATCAATGCTGAAATTGTAATAGCACCATCATTCCTCAATAACATCTGAAAAAATCATGACACTTCTATAAATACTCTTCTCAAGTATGGGAAAATAATGCCAATAACTTATTCCTGTTTTATTCACAGTTTTGTTATATGTAAAACTCTATGGAAATGGCGCACCAAATTTGACAAGTTGCACACCCAACATTTGTTGACAGTCCTCTGGCTACTGAGCGCACCATCTTTCACTCTGGCTACTGAGGCACCATCTTTCACTCTGGCTACTGAGGCACCATCTCTCACTCTGGCTACTGAGGCACCATCTCTCACTCTGGCTACTGAGGCACCATCTCTCACTCTGGCTACTGAGACACCATCTCTCACTCTGGCTACTGAGGCACCATCTCTCACTCTGCTCACTCTAGTCCTCACAGAAGTTACCATTGTAGAATATTTTGAATGAAACAATCATCAAAATCGTTATTTTTGGAGTAAAAACAAACAACAAAAAAACATTATTGTCAACAGGCCCTCTTGATTATAGGAAAAACAAAAGAAATTTACATCTTTGGAAAAACATACTTAGAAATATGATATAGAGAAGCTGATTACATCAACATGTAGCCAGAATTATACACTATTTTTTGGTAAGAAAATATTATTTTCCATAATTTTTCAGGTTCAATGTTTTTACCCCTCATAAATAGCGCCTGGGCCAGTTTATTCTCCTGTGTAAAATTGTCTGTGTGTTACGAGAGTATTTTCACTTCCCAATGTGTACCATTTCACTCGTTGAGTACCCAGATTAAGTACTTAGTTCTTGTATACCTGTTAACATTGTACAAGTTCCTGTGTTTTGATGAAAGCTGCATTATGATTTTCGTATTTATATTTTGTCGTGTAATAATTCTGTTTTTCATCATTTGTGTGTACATTTTATAAGAGTATATACACTCTGAATTTTACTGAACTTTATAAATTATTCACTGATATATTACTCAGGACAGTTATTAAGTCTACAATTACAGTAACAAAACGTACCTAAGTCTGCAGTAATTAGCTCAGTTGCAGCTCAGATTTGTGAAGTTAGTGAGACAACACAGACTCATCTCTTGCAATAAGTTAGTCGAGTAATTTCCTGACTATGTTTATTTTTTTACGAAGCCTCGCATATTTTACCACACACATTGTGCCGTTGAAAACTGAATTTTTGCTGCACTTCTGTTTTATACTTATATTTCTTGGTGTCTTTTATCAGTTCGGTCAAGAGGAACAAATATTTTTTTGTGATAATGTGTGGAGCCTAACCATTGTTATTATACCGAGTTCACTTTAGTTTGTCGTTTTCTCTTACTTCTCATTTCTTGCCTCAACTTTTTCCTTCTTCAACTCCTCTCTTTCTCTCATTCTCACTTGCCTCCTCTTCTCCTTCTCCTCACTTTTTAATTTAACCTCTTTGTTTCTGCTCTTTTTTTTTATCGTTCGCTTTCCTCTCCCGCTCACTCTTAGTCTTCTTTCACATCCTACCTTCCCACTTCATTACCTACAACCCTATGTTGTTTCCTATCGCTCCCGTATCCTACTCCCATCTTTCCTACTCCTCTCTTCCCTCTATATGTTCTCCTACAATTACACAAATCCTAAAACAATTTAGAAACCCTATTTTTTTTTTCTCTTTTTATTATTTTTTTCCCCTGGAGTCGACAGGTTGTTCACGACTGCAGTGCAGCTGCTTTTATTTGTTGTTTTGCTTCACACATAACTGTTTCCTTGCATTTGATTTGTTTCAGTCATGCTTTTTCTGTTACTTGCTGTTACAAACACAGGAATGTTGTACCTGGCTGTAAGGGAAGAATACCAGCGAAGGAGCAATCAGAAGAGCAGTCAAGAATTTTAAGGAAAGAGTATATATATGAGATGTTTTCCTTTTAATTCCCATACATTCCCACCACCAATGTTATTTGCAGATATTCACATACGAAATATACAATATGTCTGAAAGATCTCAAACATTAGTAGATTAACGAGAGAGCAAGAGTTATATCACCCTGGAAGCTCAATCACTCATAGCAATTCCAGTGATAGTGATTCCTTGCACAGTGTGCACTTTGTGGTAACGTCAATCTTTGTTATCATTGCCCATGATACAGTTTCGTCTTAAGAAACAAACTTCACTAGTGGAAATCTTCCTTTTTTGTCTCATAGAGTAAGAATCGAAGGTAAAGTGCTAGTTGAACAGCTAGTAATTACCTTTCTTCCTGGGAATTCCTCTGTCGAATCTTCCATCGTCCGGCCAGTGTTGGAGGGAGGCCTAGTGTTGGAGGGAGGTCTAGTGTTGGAGGGAGGCCTAGTGTTGGAGGGAGGCCTAGTGTTGGAGGGAGGCCTAGTGTTGGAGGGAGGCCTGGTGTTGGAGGGAGGCCTAGTGTTGGAGGGAGGCCTAGTGTTGGAGGAAGGCCTAGTGTTAGAGGGAGGCCTAGTGTTGGAGGGAGGCCTAGTGTTGGAGGGAGGCCTAGTGTTGGAGGGAGGCCTAGTGTTGGAGGGAGGCCTAGTGTTGGAGGGAGGCCTGGTGTTGGAGGGAGGCCTAGTGTTGGAGGGAGGCCTAGTGTTGGAGGAAGGCCTAGTGTTAGAGGGAGGCCTAGTGTTGGAGGGAGGCCTAGTGTTGGAGGGAGGCCTAGTGTTGGAGGGAGGCCTAGTGTTGGAGGGAGGCCTAGTGTTGGAGGGAGGCCTGGTGTTGGAGGGAGGCCTAGTGTTGGAGGGAGGCCTAGTGTTGGAGGAAGGCCTAGTGTTAGAGGGAGGCCTAGTGTTGGAGGAAGGCCTAGTGTTAGAGGGAGGCCTAGTGTTGGAGGGAGGCCTAGTGTTGGAGGGAGGCCTAGTGTTGGAGGGAGGCCTAGTGTTGGAGGGAGGCCTAGTGTTGGAGGGAGGCCTAGTGTTGGAGGGAGGCCTAGTGTTGGAGGGAGGCAGCAGTTGTACTCGATGATGAGCATGTAGGAATAACCCCACGTTACATTTCTTCGTTGAAAGGATCTAGTCCCATCTATATTACTGCTTATTGTTTGCTGTTTTCACAAGAGGTGTGATCTTTCGTCTCTTTGTTGGAATAAAGCTGATACACATATAACAAAAACAATATTGTTTAAGGAACCACATGGCATTGTGACCTTATAAATTGATTGTTGAAAAAAATTACTCTAAAAAAGAGAAAGCATTCTGTACAATCTAATATTGAAAAAATCCCATAAATACATACAAATTAAACAAAATCATAAATTATCTTCCGTAAAATGAGTAAACACTCAGTAAACAATATAGGTGGCAATTAATTGGCTTGAGAATGGGTTGTAGCATAATTAATATCAGATATAGTTAGATATTAGTTAGAAACACATGTTTTGAAACGTGAACTGAAACCTTTAAATTTATATCAAATGTATATTAAATGTAGAGCGAATGATGGGCACCATTCTCATACAGGTTATCAACGAGTTGTACAAGTCATCCAGTTGTAGTGAGGAGACAGGAGCCGCCCTGGAACTTCAGTTCCTCTTCTCCTGCTTTCACCCAATTACTCTTTACTAGTATTGGGTCCACTGCGTGTGTGTATATAAGTTGTAGCTTGTGAGAGTATTTATTCCTACTCTTGGTCTCTCTTTAATCTAGTCTTGTTAGACATCGTTCAGACAGTTAGTACATGTTGTACTTGTAAATAATATTGATGTAAAAAATATTGGCGATTGAAACAAATGGGAATTCAGAAGAAGACATCTCTTGTTTACTTTATCCTTTAAATTCTTCACTACTCTGTTGATTGCTTCGTCTCTGGTATTCTTCCTTTTCAGACAGATACAACATTGTGTTTGTAATAGCAAGCAACAGGAAAAAACATGACTGAATGAGTTCAAATAGTTTGAAACATTTATGTGTGAAGCAAAACAAGCAGGAAAAAACAACTGCAGTCGTGAACAGCCTCTCAACTGTAGGAAAAAATAATAAAAAAAAATAGTAAAAAATAGTTTTTAAATTGTTTTAGATATTTGTGCGGTTGCAGGAGAAAAAGTAGAGGAATGAAAGTAGTGGTAAAGATGGATGTAGGAGACGGGAGGGAAGAGAGGAGGATGTGAAAGAAGACTGATAGTGAGGGGAAGGTGGTGAGTGGGAAAAGGAACAGAAGGTGAGAAAAGGTTAAATGAACAGGTGGTGAAAAAGAGAGGAGGGGGAGAGAGAGAGATTAGTCTGGAGTGGGAAAGAAGAGAGGAAAAAAGTAGTGGTGAGGAATGAGAGAAAATGGGATGTAGAAAGAGAGTGGGAAAAAGAAACAGAGGAATATTTGTAAAATAAGAAGAAATGAGAGTGGGAAATGTAATTGTAATTGGAGTGGGATACATATTAAGAAAATTTTCAATGGAGTGGGTAAGACAGCGAGATAATAATTGTTGAAAACGTTATTTTATTTTATGATATTTTTACACAGTTTGGAACAGGTATTAAATTAAAATGATATTATACCGGCAAGTATGTAAATGAGCCACATGTGTAGCCTAAGTTACTTCTATGAAGATTTATTTCTCCCTCAGACGTTAATATATCCTATACTGAAACATGGAATACAGAGTAATATACTGTAGAACATAGTCATGTGTAGTGAGGTTGTAACATTCCAGCATCAGTGTTACCTCAACATTGTCATGTGTAGTGAGGTTGTAACATTCCAGCATCAGTGTTACCTCAACATTGTCATGTGTAGTGAGGTTGTAACATTCCAGCATCAGTGTTACCTCAACATTGTCATGTGTAGTGAGGTTGTAACATTCCAGCATCAGTGTTACCTCAACATTGTCATGTGTAGTGAGGTTGTAACATTCCAGCATCAGTGTTACCTCAACATTGTCATGTGTAGTGAGGTTGTAACATTCCAGCATCAGTGTTACCTCAACATTGTCATGTGTAGTGAGGTTGTAACATTCCAGCATCAGTGTTACCTCAACATTGTCATGTGTAGTGAGGTTGTAACATTCCAGCATCAGTGTTACCTCAACATTGTCATGTGTAGTGAGGTTGTAACATTCCAGCATCAGTGTTACCTCAACATTGTCATGTGTAGTGAGGTTGTAACATTCCAGCATCAGTGTTACCTCAACATTGTCATGTGTAGTGAGGTTGTAACATTCCAGCATCAGTGTTACCTCAACATTGTCATGTGTAGTGAGGTTGTAACATTCCAGCATCAGTGTTACCTCAACATTGTCATGTGTAGTGAGTTGTAACATTCCAGCATCAGTGTTACCTCAACATTGTCATGTGTAGTGAGGTTGTAACATTCCAGCATCAGTGTTACCTCAACATTGTCATGTGTAGTGAGGTTGTAACATTCCAGCATCAGTGTTACCTCAACATTGTCATGTGTAGTGAGGTTGTAACATTCCAGCATCAGTGTTACCTCAACATTGTCATGTGTAGTGAGGTTGTAACATTCCAGCATCAGTGTTACCTCAACATTGTCATGTGTAGTGAGGTTGTAACATTCCAGCATCAGTGTTATCCTTTCAACATTGTCATCTGTGTAGTGAGGGTTGTAACATTCCAGCATCAGTGTTACCTCAACATTGTCATGTGTAGTGAGGTTGTAACATTCCTGCATCAGTGTTACCTCAACATTGTCATGTGTAGTGAGGTTGTAACATTCCAGCATCAGTGTTACCTTAACATTGTCATGTGTAGTGAGGTTGTAACATTCCAGCATCAGTGTTACCTCAACATTGTCATGTGTAGTGAGGTTGTAACATTCCAGCATCAGTGTTACCTCAACATTGTCATGTGTAGTGAGGTTGTAACATTCCAGCATCAGTGTTACCTCAACATTGTCATGTGTAGTGAGGTTGTAACATTCCAGCATCAGTGTTATCTCAACATTGTCATGTGTAGTGAAGTTGTAACATTCCAGCATCAGTGTTACTCTCAACATTGTCATGTGTAGTGAGTTGTAACATTCCTGCATCAGTGTTATCTCAACATTGTCATGTGTAGTGAGGTTGTAATATTCCAGCATCAGTGTTACCTCAACATTGTCATGTGTAGTGAGGTTGTAACATTCCAGCATCAGTGTTACCTCAACATTGTCATGTGTAGTGAAGTTGTAACATTCCAGCATCAGTGTTACCTCAACATTGTCATGTGTAGTGAGGTTGTAACATTCCAGCATCAGTGTTACCTCAACATTGTCATGTGTAGTGAGGTTGTAACATTCCAGCATCAGTGTTACCTCAACATTGTCATGTGTAGTGAGGTTGTAACATTCCTGCATCAGTGTTATCTCAACATTGTCATGTGTAGTGAGGTTGTAACATTCCAGCATCAGTGTTACCTCAACATTGTCATGTGTAGTGAGGTAACATTCCAGCATCAGTGTTACCTCAACATTGTCATGTGTAGTGAAGTTGTAACATTCCAGCATCAGTGTTACCTCAACATTGTCATGTGTAGTGAGGTTGTAACATTCCAGCATCAGTGTTACCTCAACATTGTCATGTGTAGTGAGGTTGTAACATTCCAGCATCAGTGTTACCTCAACATTGTCATGTGTAGTGAGGTTGTAACATTCCAGCATCAGTGTTACCTCAACATTGTCATGTGTAGTGAGGTTGTAACATTCCAGCATCAGTGTTACCTCAACATTGTCATGTGTAGTGAGGTTGTAACATTCCAGCATCAGTGTTACCTCAACATTGTCATGTGTAGTGAGGTTGTAACATTCCAGCATCAGTGTTACCTCAACATTGTCATGTGTAGTGAGGTTGTAACATTCCAGCATCAGTGTTATCTCAACATTGTCATGTGTAGTGAGGTTGTAACATTCCAGCATCAACTGTGTTATCTTATGGAAGGACTTTCATTATCCAAAAATAATTTTGTTTAATACGTTGTACATATTGGAACTACATGTTTTATATTTGTGGTAAAGATCACAACAAATTAAAGAGCACCATTGTTTCTTCCAATCCTACGCCAGTAATGATATTCCAATCATTGCTCCTCCTCATAAGATTGGTATTGTTTCGTTCTTCAAACACTGTTGTTCTCAATAAAAAGTGTGCATTTTTCTTCATGTTCCCCCCAAATAATTTATCATATCAACCATTAGGAATTACATAATCACTAGACAGTTTCAAAATTTATGACCCATCCCTTTCTACCCAAGTAGCATCTGATCCATTAGCTCAGACTCAAGGTTCCTCATGTGAGTGTGAAGTCAGAGATCAGTGTCTCATCTATATTGGCAATAAAGATACTCATGATAACAATAAAATTGGAAGTTCCATTGCTACTGACCAGGAGCAACCTTCTATTAGTACAAATGTTCAGGAACTCCCTTCGTCAAGTGGTCAGGAACTCCCTTCGTCAAGTGATCAGGAACTCCCTTCGTCAAGTGATCAGGAACATCCATCTACAAGTGGCCAAGGATATCGCTCAAGAAGACGTTGGAGAAAGAAACCTGAACCTGCTCACAATACATTGTTTCAAGTAAAGTCAAGAAACTAAGCAACAGCTTCTTCTGCACTTCATGTCTTTCTCTTTCATTGACGAGAATATTACTAATGCAATTGTTTCAGACCAACCTTTATAGTATTCAAAAAGGCAAAGTAATTACAGTAACAAAAGATAAACTTTATGCTTTTCATGGAATCAACATCATAATTAGGCAGAGACGTAGTTCTCAAAGTGACTAATCATTTCCATGGCAAAAATCACAAAATTTTCTTTGATAACTACTTTACTTCTTTCCCTGTCGTGGAGACCTTGCAAGGAGTCAGTGTTGAAGCTTGTGGCACCATCACGCCCACAAGAAAGGATTTCCCTCCTTTAGAAAATGACAATAAGCTAAAAAGAGGAGACTTTGACTATAGGTCCACACCTAATGGAATAACTGTGTATAGGTGGATGGACAGTAAAGCAGTTCACATAGCATCCAACTATAATGGAGTTACAACCACAACTGGGAAGAGGACAGAAAAAATGGAACTAAGACAGTAATCACTTGCCCCCAAGTGGTAAAGGATTACAATGAAAACATGGGAGGAGTGAATAAGCATGACATGCTACGACAGCTGTATGGTACGAACAGAAAGAGCAAGAAATGGTGGCTTAGATTTTTTTTTGGACTTCTTGACATGAGTATCGTTAATGCATATGTTGTGTACCATGAAACTCATTCATCTCTCTCACTGTCAGAATTCCGAAGAGAACTGGCACAAGGACTTGTAGCATTTGCAACAAATCGTCGATCCCAAGGAGCTCCCAAGCGAAGAAAAGTTGACTACAGTGTACCTACACTGCGATCCATTGGCCAAAATTTATTGGCTAGAAAGAAAGGTGTGAGGTATGCTCCAAGAAAGGAAGGTGTGAGGTATGCTCCAAGAAAGGAAGGTGTGAGGTATGCTCCAAGAAAGGAAGGTGTGAGGTATGCTCCAAGAAAGGAAGGTGTGAGGTATGCTCCAAGAAAGGAAGGTGTGAGGTATGCTCCAAGAAAGGAGTAGAATCACGACCAATATCAATGTGTAGTCATTGTGTAATTCATCTCTGCTGCTGCAACAAAGAATTGCTTCCATGAGTATCATATCTATGTTCCTTCTCTGGTAAAACTAAGTATGAAAGAATGATACCTTTATTTATTATTAAATTTTATTACTTCATGCAGTAGCAAAAAAAAGTACAGAAGTAAATGTTTATAATAGAAATTGATTTGTTTTATGAACTTCACTGATTATTGAAAATAATTTTTTTTGTTACGTATAATCATGAAATGAAACTTACATATTGGGAAATTATCTTCAGTTTGTCTTATATTCAAAGACCAATTAAGAAAATATTTTCTTTTTATATCTAACTGAATGAAAATAGTAAAAATAATAATGTATAAAATAATAAAATTCTGTTTTCTAACTAAAAATTTTAACACCTGTAACTCCACATTTTACCCTCGAAAAGCCTGGCGAGACCCTGAGTTCCCACCATTATATTTTTAGAAATTATATTCATTATGATTATTTTCATGAATAAAAGTATTCCTTAGCTTCCCAGGAAGGACATATCAACAAATGAGAACAAACAGATATACCTTTCATAATTCAGGGCTAAAAGGGTTAATACTAAAACACATACATAAATACAAAAGATTTAGATGAAATAAACGCAAATTTAATCTCACTTTATTTTGCTGAAAAGAGTAGAGTGCCTACTAGGATAGTGCTGAGAAGGGAGGAGGAGGAAATGTTATTGTTTGGAAGGAGAGTCCCCTTCTCTTTTCTGTCTCTTTTTCCTGGTTGGGCCTAGTTGAAGCTCACCAGGTTTGAATTATGCTAAAATTCTGTCCAAAGTACTTTTGCGTCTGCCTTCTCCTCAGGATGTTTCGGAAATGTGACATTGTCTGGTCATTTCAGACAATGACATTACGGCTTGTTTTGACTTTGTTGGGGTGGTACTTCTCTGCAAAGTTTTTGACGTCTATCCATTTGACAAGGATTTCCTTGATTAATGAAGTAGGGGCTTCCTCTATCTCCTCTTTTGAGTCTGAAGAGAATGCATCCATCTTAGTCTTGTGCTTCTCATTCTTAAGTTCCTGCAGCTCCTCAGAGGTCAGTTCTTCCCTGTACCCCTCCACTAACTCCTCCACATCACTATCACTCACATCCAGACCCATGGACCTGCCCAGAGAGACAATATCCTCCACTATAGACACAGCCTCAAAGCCCTCAAAGTCCCACTCAGCCACTGCTTCTGGCCAAAAATTCCTCCAAGCAGTGTTCATTGTTCTGTATGAAACTTCCTGCCAGGCTTTGTCAATGAAAGTTATGCAATGGGAGAGAGGTAAACAAGGGTAGTACGCAGCGTCGTGACTCATTTTGACCCATACAAGTTCTAGCACACGAGTCGTAGTCCAAACAAAGGTCGTATACCAAGCAAAAACTTTAGCGTCCAAACAGGATGCATACCAAGTTGGATTTATTCCAAAGCGGACGTATACCTAGGTACCACTGTATGCTAAATCGAGACAAAGGGCCAACGACTAGAAGGAATATTGCAGCCAGAAGAGGTATATGTACCAATATTTAATAAGGGGTCCAAAGGGGAGGAAGGAGACAAGACTTACATTGAGGGTCTATCATGCCAGGCAAGGTCAAGGATTGAAAGAGGTGAAATGTTTCGCACAGAGACAGCAGTAAGTGTGGATAGAGCAGTAGGTAGAGAAGGTGAGAGGCCCCAAACAGAAGCGCTACCAGGCGACCAGGAGATACAGGAAATAATAAGGTAGGCAGTGGCTATGTATAAATGGGTAACAGAGACGAAGAGGGAAAAGCAATGGGAGGAGGAGAGGGAGAGGTCAGTCTTTATTCATGGGCTTCGGAAGAATGAAGGGAAGACATACGGTGAAAGATGGCAGAAAGAAAAAAAAGGTGATTGAATGAGCTAGTAAATTTTCAGAGAATTGAAGGGTACTTGAAGGGAAGAAATCGGCCAGTCAGACTGATTTTCAAGACAGAAACAGTGAGGAACAGGATCCTGCAGGAGAAACCACAGATAAAAGAATTAATGAAATACCGGAGGGTGTTCCTAGATCATGACAGAACGAGAACAGAATGAGAAACAGCTGAGCGAGAGGACACAGAGACGTAAGGGGCAAGAAAGAATGACAAGGTTAGACTCAGTAGATGACAACTAGTGTTGAGCGAAGCAACAAGTGCAAATACCCACAGAACCACCCTCAGAACCCTGCAGGCAAGCATTCTATCCCAATACAAACCACACCCCATACCCACAGCCTCCTCCCTACACTATGGTGTAGAATCCCGTAGCACCCTCCCAAGTCCCCCACTCTTCAGGCCCCCCCAAAAAACCAGAATACAGTGTTGGAGAGGAAACTGAAGGTATGGTACACCAAAGATGATGGAATAACAAATAAATAGGAGGAGTGGCATGAAACAATCACAGAGGCATCACCAGACATCATAGATCTCACGGAAACCAAGCTCACAGGAATGATAGCAGATGCTATCTTTCCAACTAGATATCAGATCCTGAGGAAAGACATAGGGAGCAGAGGGGGTGGAGGAGTGGCACTGCTCATCAAAAAAACAATGGAATATTGAGGAGGTGGTAAGGGGAGACAAAGGAGGAGACAGTGGAGAAACAAGAGACTACATAATAGGAACACTTCAGACTGGAGGTCCCAAGGTGGTGATTACAGTGATGTATAGCCACCTTAGCAGGAAGCTAAGGCAAGAATATGATGAGAGTAACATAGCGATGGTTGACACACTGGCTGAAATGGCCAGAAGGGCCCATGTGGGCAGGGCAAAGCTAATAATTGTGGATGACTTATATCACAAAAAAATTGTCTGGGAAAGCCTATAGCCACGGGGGAGCCCAGAAACGTGGAAGACTAAAATGTTGGAGGTGGTACTGGAAAACCTCATGCATCAACAAGTAAGCGACACTACCAAAGAGAGAGGGGAGCGGACGAACCAGCGAGACTGTACCTAGTATTCACTGTGAGTAATGGAGATATCAGGGATCTTATAATGAATATATGATGGGAGATTACATTTGGGGGCTTAAACGGGAAAGTGATTTGTTGAATGCTCGCAAATCTAGAAAAACTGTCCATTATATCTTGGTGGAAGCGCTCCCCTTGATCATCTGAGTATGCTCCCACATTCTCCTTGAAATTGTCAAGATGAGCATCAAGGATATGGAGCTTAAGGGACATCCTACAGCCCATCTGACCATATCTTTTTACCAAGGTCTCAACAAGTTCCACATAATTGTCAGCCTTGTTGTTGCCAAGAAAGCCCTGTGCAACAGCAACATAACTCTCCCAGGCTTCCTTTTTATTCTCTGTGAGCTTCTTTGGAAATTCTGAGCACTCCATGATTTTCCTGACTTCTGGCCCAGTGAAGATACCAGCCTTCACCTTTGCCCCTGATAGCTTGGGAAAGAGGTCTTTAAGATACTGAAGGCTGCAGACTCTTTGTCAAGAGCTGTAACAAACTGTTTCATTAGCATTAGTTTGACGTGTAATGGAGGGAACAGAACCGTTTGAGGATCCACCAATGGTTTATGTTTGATATTATGTCTTCCTACTGAGAACTCAGTCCTTTGAGGCCAGAGCTTCCTCTGGTAATGTGCTGCTCTGTCTCTACTATCCCAGTGACAGAGATAACAGGGAAACCTCTTGGAGTCCCATCACAAATGCCACCATTTTGAAGTCTCCAATAACCTCCCAGCCATACTTATCATAGTTCAAAGCTTCAAGTAGAGGTTTGACATTGTTGTAGTCCTCCTTAAGATGCACTGAATGAGCCAGGCGGAGAGATTGATACTTGTTCCCATTGTGCAGAAGTACAGCTTTTAGGCTTCTGGAGGAGCTGTCAATGAAGAGTCTCCACTCATTAGGATTGAATGCAATTTCAATTGCATTCAAACAGGTCTGATACATCATTACAGAAGCACAACCTGTCTTCATTAGTGAAGAAGCTTGAGAAATGTTGGTCACATTTTCTTTGGCTTGTCACTTGCACACTTTCATCCACCAAGTCCCACTCCTGGAGCCTTGAAATCAAAAGCTCAGCATTTGACTTTGACAAACCAAAATTTCTGATAAGGTCATTGAGGTCTGTTTGGTTTGGGTAGTAAGGATTCCTCCCAACAGCTGCATATGTGAGATCATAGTCTTGTTCACTGTGCTCTTCATTTTCTGATTTGCTGCTTTCTTCTTCTGACGGTTGACTTCTTTCTGGAGGTGTAGGTACAGGAAGATCAGCACTGTGTGGTACTGGTCTGGATAAGAAATAGCAGGTGCATTTTTCACAGTTCGGCGTTTGGAAGGATCCACCAGGCAGAAGTAGCAGTTTGTTGAGTGATCAATGGGTTCACGCTATATTCTAGGAATAGCAAACTTCATGGCTCTTTTTTCTCCTCTATACCATCCTATAAAAGAACAAAAGAATTAGTTTCTTTTACATACATTTCTTTTAAAAAAAAAATCCTATTCAAGATTTTACCCTTCATATAACTAATGACTTTCTTACCTTCCAATGTTTTCTTACAATGCTCACAAGCAACATGAGGTGCCCAGGTCTTGTCTTGGTCCCCAACTGGCATGCCAAAATATGCTTTGTAAGCTTCACACTTCTTTTTTAGATGTTACAGAGAACTTCTTTGCTCTTGTATTAATTAATTGACCACATATGTAGCAGAATGCCATTTCACTTCTTCTGATATGTCTTCTCAGGTAGCCATAGCTGAACTGAATGTTGGTTTGTGAGCCCCTGTTTTTAGATTTGCCAAGCAACACCCTAGAACATAATAGTTGTACATCAGTCTTTCCTGAAGGTGTTCCAGAAGTGTCCTGACCACAAAAGTAAAGTTTTGGGATCAAAATTGCTTTTTAAAATTTAGTTTAGTTATGAAGAATTGGGAAATGATGCTTATTTCCCAGGAACACGACAAAAGTGGAATTTTGTTACATAGTGTTATCAAACAAAATACAAGAGGGTGTTCTTCGGCTGCGACACAATGCACACAGAACGACAGAAACTGAGAAAGAGTATACAAACACGCAAGGAACAAGAGAGACCAAGCTAGAGACAGGCAGGGACACGCAGAGTCGGAAGGACCAGCAAACACATTCACCCAGAGAACCACCCACATACCACCTCAACCAAACAAATCAACCCAAATTAAACGGAAGTGTACACTCAGAGATCCAACCCCCGCAGCACAAACCCCACCTACATAGCAGCCTCCCACAGTGTCATGCCAGGTCTTCCATTGCCCCAGCCTCCAATAACCTCCAGGTCTACAATCGTGGAAAAGAAGCTGAAGGTATGATACACCAACGGAATAGCTAATAAATGTGAGGTGTGGCACGAAAGAATCATGGAGACATCGTCAGACATCTTAGCACTCACAGAAACCAAGCTTACGGGAATGATAACAAACGTTCTCTTTCCAACCAGATATCAGATCATGAAGAAAGATAGTGGGAACAACGGAGGTGAAGGAGTTGCACTGCTTATAAAAACAAGTGGAGTTTTGTGGAGTTGGAAAGAGTGGACAGAAGGGAAGCAAGGGACTACATAGGAGCACTTCAGACTAAGGGTCCCAAGATGATTTCAGTGATAAACAAACCGCCACTGAATAGCAGAAGGCCAAGACAAGAGTATGATGAAAACAATAGAGCAATGGTTGATACACTAGCTGAGGTTGCCAGAAGGGCCAATAACGGCAGGGCAAAATTACTAGTTGTGGGTGATTTCAACCATAAGAAGATTGCTTGGGAAAACCTGGAAGCACACAAGGAAACAGAAATGTGGAAGCCAAGATGATGGAGGAGGTACTGGAAAACCTCATGCATCAACATGTTAGGGACACCACCAGAGAGAGAGAGAGAGAGAGAGAGAGATAGAGAGAGAGGGAGAGGGAGAGGGAGAGGGAGAGAGAGAGAGAGAGAGAGAGAGAGAGAGAGAGAGAGAGAGAGAGAGAGAGAGAGAGAGAGAAGAGAAGGAACTAGCAAGGCTGGACCTCATATTCACCTTGAGTAGTTCTGACACAGGGGACATCACATATGAAAGTCATGAAGACTGGGGAAGGGCAAAGAAGACTGCTGACAGAGTACAGTTTAGGGGGCCAAAGACTACAAACTTCACTTAAGAAAAAGGATCTTGGGATAAGTATAATACCGAGCACATCTCCTGAGGCGCACATTAACCAAATAACTGCTGCAGCATTCCGACATTCCGACATCTTGGTAAGGAATCGTTCAGGAACCTGTACACCGTGTACGTCAGGTTCATATTGGAGTATGCAGCACCAGTTTGGAACCCACACCTGGCCAAGCAGGAAATTAGAGAAAGTGCAAAGGTTTGCAACGAGGCTAATTCCGGAGATAAAGGGCAAGTTCTACGAGGACTGGTTAAGGGAAATCGACCTGACGACACTGGAGGACAGGAGAGACAGGGGGGATATAATAACGACATGTAAAATACTGAGAGGAATCGACAAGGTGGACAGAGACAGAATGTTCCATTGATGGGACAGCGCGACAACGGGTCACAATACTTCCTAACATCCCTTTTACTCAGATGAGTCAAAGGGATGTTAGGAAGTATTTCTTAAATCATAGAGTTGTCGGGAAGTCTAGAAAGAGATGTAGAGGCAGGATTCATACATAGCTTTAAGAAGAGATGGGACTCAGAAACAAGGGGTCACAATTGGAAGTTGAAGACTCCTATGAGTCAAAGTGATGTTAGGAAAAATTTCTTCAGTCATAGAGTTGTCAGGAAGTGGAATAACCTAGAAAGTGACGTAGTGGAGGCAGGAACCATACATAGTTTTAAGACGAGGTTTGATAAAGCTCATGGAGCAGGGAGAGAGAGAGGACCTAGTAGCAATCAGTGAAGAGGCGGGGCCAGGATGTATGAATCGACCCCTTCAACCACAAATAGGTGAGTACACATAGGTGAGTACACACACACACACTGGATTAATAGCTTCATTAACCTTTCTCACTCCCCCTCTCCCCTATTACCAATTATCATGTGTTGTTTGGTGTCGAGATATAGTGCCAGTCTCTGACGTTTACAGCCTCGAGTCATAGCATAATAATTTTCTACTACTGTGAAATTTGAAAATCATAAATGATGTCTGTCATTAAACCTAATCTGTGAGTTAATGTCTTCGTTAGTAGTAGAGATCAAAGTCTCACCCTGCGTCTGTCTACTGCTTTGTGTGTGCTAGTGTGATGACCACACAGCTTATCCTACTTAAAGAACGTTCATGGTATAATAAACTTTGCAAATTGCACCATGGGTATGAAGCATTCACATAATACGTGTGTAATGACAGACATTATAAGAGGAACAAAGTCACATTCACCAAAGCTGCATATAAACTGCCCACCTGCAACGAAGCGCAAGCGGTGGGCAAGCGGTGGGCAAGCGGTGGGCAAGCGGTGGGCAAGCGCGTTCATTATTTAGATGACTCAAAGTATTAGTGATGACGTCTTTGTAATGTCACAAACTTTTATTTACTTTGATAATTCATTTATTGTTTGCTGAATATTTTTGTGTTCTACTAAAGTATTGGTAATACAAATAACAACTTATAAAACTAATGCCATGTATATTATTAGCAGCCCACATGCGCATTTATTAGACGCCTCAGATTGTATTTATGCACATATTTCTTCATACTTTTGGTGAACATTATGTATGACAGATCTATTTCTGTAATGCTGATAAACTGATCACTTCAATAAATTATCAATAACTAATAATACACTATGACAAAATTAACTAAGACACGAACTTCTCCTGCTGTGTGGTATAGGAAACAACGCTTAGTGTCTACTGGGCGCCTGTACTTACCCGGGTTCTGATCTCCATCATAGTACTGTGTACTATGATGGAGATCAGAACCCAGGTAAGTACAGGCCTAAACCACACATCAGGAAGCTTCTTATCAAGTCTGAGATAATGTTTGTATATAATTTCCCTTATTTGCGAGTTTAGTGCAAGCTATAATGAATATTGCAAACTATAATCAATATTGCAAGTTATAATGAATGTTGCAAACTATAATGAATGTTGCACGCTAAAATGAATGTTGTAAATCATAATAAATACTGCAAGCAATAATGTATATTGCAAACCATAATAAATATTGCAAGCCATAATGAAATTTGCAAGCCAATAAATATTACAAGGTATTATGAATATTACAAGTCATAATACTGCAAGTCATAATGAATATTGGAAGCTATAATGAATACTGCAAATCATAATAAATATTTCAAGCTATAATGAATAATGCAAGTCATAATGAATGTTGCAGGTCATAATGAATATTGCAGGCCATAATGAATATTGTCAATCATAATGAATATTGCAAGATATAATATATATTGAAAGGTGTAATAAATTTTTCAAGTAATAATGAATATCGCAAGCTATAATGAATACTGAGTCTTTGTCAAACATGCAATACAGATTTATTGAAAACATTAGTGTATCAAAATTAATCCATTTTTAATTTCTAAAAACAAATTTTCGCAAGACATCCGTACTCTTGTTTCCACTTCATTTTTCTTATCTTACAAATTATTGTGTATGTAAGGACTTAAAGATTTGAAATGCTCAATAGTTCATTAATGGTTTATAATATTTTCTAAATTATATGATCTTGTGTTATCACAGAAAGCCTTCTTATTTTATTTGCCAGTTTTAATTTGTGCCTTAAACTTGTAATTTTTTCTCAAAAGAAATTTGATCAGACATCTCACTTCCACAGAGACTCAAGGCTCTTTTATCTCGTTATCAGTAGATAATTTAAAGATCACTGGTGAGTGGATGCTGCCTTGTCTCACACTTTTGTTAATGATAAAGTTATCACTTTCCTTCTCCATATATTTCTTGCCTCCATGTTTCTTAAATAGAGTCATTAAATAAACAATATCAGGAGGGATTCTTCTATTAATAAACAAAATCTGGGATAAAGAATTCTCACTTATCACACACCTTGAGTAGGTTCATGAAAGCAGCAGCTGACCTTCATGAAAGCACCAACTGACCTTCATGAAAGCACCAACTGACCTTCATGAAAGCAGCAACTGAGCTTCATGAAAGCAGCAAATGACCTTCATGAAAGCAGCAACTGACCTTCATGAAAGTAGCAACTGACCTTCATGAAAGTAGCAACTGACCTTCATGAAAGCAGCAACTGACCTTCATGAAAGCAGCAACTGACCTTCATGAAAGCAGCAACTGACCTTCGTGAAAGCAGCAACTGACCTTCGTGAAAGCAGCAACTGACCTTCCTTCCTTTTTCATTTAATACTTAAAAGTTTTTTCAAGTCCAAACATAAGTAAATAGAAGATAATCCCTTACTGAACTCAAATTATTTAAAATCGTATTATATGAACACTTCTATTGTATCAATCAAATGTATTCAAATAATTTCAATAAAAAAGATTATATAAAAGATCTATAATTATATGACACAGTCGAAGATAAATACATTATTTGGAAAATAAAGAATGCAACAAGTATTCATAAAATATATATTATATAGTAACAAATAAATTTATCCATATTTGAAGAATTTTGAATAAATCCCATCATAACCAACGTTATAATTGTCAATATATTTATGTAATCTCTCTGGTGATAATATTCAGCTAATAGTTGAATTAGTAGTGGTATTTTAGTATTAGTATTAGTAATAGTAGGAGTAGTAATACTGTAAGCTCACTTATAAAACTTCTCAATTCTCTGAGATTTTCTATATATGTATGCTATTAAAAACGTGAATCCAAAATTCAATCGCATTTACTAAATAAGAAAGCATACTGTAGTAGTAATTGTAGTAGTAGTAGTAGTAGTTGAAGTCGTAGTACCAGCAGTAGCAGTAGCAACAACAGTAGTAGTCAAAAATGAAGGTGAAAATACATGAAGATTATGTGAAGAAATCATCAATCATCATTATTATTTGTTTTTACACAAGAGTAGCGTCAGCAGAATATAATAATATGGAGAAACGTAAACGAGACAAAGAGGAATAAACTGGGAAATCGAATAGAACTGTTTTGTATAATACTATTTTAATGAAAAGTAAAATATCACTTCATAAAACAAAGTTTTACCTGGCACACTAAACTCTAATACCTATTACGGATCCATGGCCCCATAAGCACAACATTCCTCAAGTTTCTCGCTCGTTTTTCCCAGGAAACTGCGATCGTTGCTTCCAATCTTGGCTGGTATCGTGGCTGGTAGCACTGCTAATGTGTCCACAGGAGCCACCTCGGAGATAAGGACTAGTGCCAGTGGGAGAGATGCAGCAGTTTGTTAAATTATGTGTGTGAAGAGAAGGAAAGGAAAAAAGGTTAGTAGACTAATGACCTCTGTGTGTTGAGAAAGAGATAGATATATAGAGAGAGAGGGAGGGAGAGAAAGAGAGGGAGGGAGGGAGGGAGAGATGGGTGGGGAGAGTTGTATGTACCGAGAACAAGATTAGGGAGTCGGAAATAATTAGCAAAGTTCCAAATTTCAGTACCATAACGAGAATATCAAACATCTGTTGAATACGTTTCTTCATAAATTTGAAAAGCAATTAATGAAAATAATTTAGTAACAAAAAAAATGAGTCAAAGGCCTCTGTAAATGTTATGCTAGACGTCCTCTTCATTATAAATTTAACTAATTCCAACGACAACACTTAGAAAATGATAAATATACAAATATTTATGTGATGGCTGAGCTGCAGATGCTTGGGCACCTTGAAAGGAAAACTTTTTGGTTACCTTTAAAATTATATTGGTCAAATGTTAGCTTGATTGGAGTATGACCTAATTATTGTATGATAGTATACCATCTGTACACAGGCAGAGGCAGTTAAATCAACGTAGAAAATTTTATGCCAATCGGATGAAGCGTTCTTAAGTTATAAATGAAAGTTTAGAAGGAAATTGTAGGAAAAACATAAAAAATAAAGAAAGAAAAAATCAGGCAACGACTTAAATGTTCACTTTGTAGTATACATAATATTAATAATAATAATAATAATAATAATAATAATAATAATAATAATAAAAATAATAATAATAATAATAATAATAATAATAATAATAATTATTATTTTTATTATTATTATTATAGCTAAATATTTTTTTTATTGACACATCGGCCGTCTCCCACCAAGGCAGGGTGGCCCGACAAAGAAAAACTTTCATCATTCACTCCATCACTGTCTTGCCAGAGGCGTGCTTACACTACAGCTACAAAACTGCAACATTAACACCCCCCTCCCTTCAGAGTGCCGGCACTGTACTTCCCATCTCCAGGAATCAAGTCCGGCCTGCCGGTTTCCCTGAAATCCTTCATAAATGTTACCTTGCCTACACTCCAACAGCACGTCAAGTCCTAAAAAGCATTTGTCTCCATTCGCTTCTATCTAACACGCTCACGCACGCTTGCTGGAAGTCCAAGCCCCTCGCACACAAAACCTCCTTGACCCCCTCCCTCCAACCTTTTCTGGGCTGACCCCTACCCCGCCTTCCCTCCACTACAGATTTATACACTCTCGAAGTCATTCTGTTTTGTTCCATCCTCTCTATATGTCCAAACCATCTCAACAACCCCTCCTCAGCTCTCTGGATAATAGTTTTGGTAATCCCACACCTTCTCCTAATCTCCAAACAACGGATTCTCTGCATTATATTCACACCACACATTGCCCTCAGAGAAGACGTCTCCACTGCCTCCAGCCTTCTCCTTGTTGCAACATTCACAACCCATGTCTCACACCCATACAAGAGTGTTGGTATAACTATACTCTCATACATTCCTCTATTTTCTTTCATGGATAAAGTTCTCTGTCTCCATAAGCTTCTCAGTGCACCACTCACCTTTTTTCCCTCGTTAATTCTATGATTCACCTCATCCTCCATAGACCCATCTGCTGACACATCCACTCCCAAATATTATTATTATTATCATTATTATTATAATATAATTATAAAAAAATGCTAAAATAATATTAAAAGTATCAAGTAAACAAGAGCAAAAAGTTGAAAAAATGGAAGAACCATCTAAACGTGAGTTTGATCTGGGGAACATGATGACCCAGACAGTGAATCTCACTGTATGGTCATGTCTCTTCCAAGGGAAATATAGTTGCAATGGGAAAATTAATGTTCAAACGAAAATATTCTGATATATTAAGTGCATGGTGATTAATGATACTAATGTTTACACATTGTTTTAAAAAAGTACGGATATTGAGACTTGGGCTTTGCGCTATCACTCTTCAAACAGGACAAATTACACGGTATCGGTACATAAGTAATGCAGTGCAGTGTAGATATGCACTTTTCTGATTAATAAATACTTAAGACTGATTTTAGTTTAAGTTATAAAGCCCTTGTTTAAAATAACCGAGCAACAGAAGAGCATAAAAATGAAACACGAAAAAGAAAAGATTGTCTTTACTGTTAAGAGGAAAAGAGCTCTGTGCCTTATCTGCCATACAACCATCAGCCACTTTAAGTCCAGTAATTTAAAGTGTCACCATGAATGCAACTATAACAAAATTGCAGCTGAATTTCCTATAGAATCAGAACGGCGAAAAAATAAAATAAAACTTTTCAAATCAAAATATAGTCATAACACAGCCTATTTCCCGCCTATAAGTAAAGTAATTTGGCTTATGAAGCTAATATTATTATAGCATGACTGTGCCGCACTTTTGAGATACGCATTTCTGAAATTCGTTCTACAATCGTATGTTAACTACAACGTGATCTGAAAAGCTGCGTTGCTTTCAGCTTAGCAATGGATGAATCTACAGATATTCAAGTTATACCAATGCTAGCTATTTTTCAAGGCTGTGTTACAAACTAGGGTAAAGAAAAATGTCTTATACCTAACAAACTTAAAAGAAACCACAAAAGGTACTAACATCAAAAATATATTTAAAAAGCTTCATTAAATTCTCAACTACCATTGCATAAACATGATACCATTGCAACAGACGGCGTACCAGCTATGTTAGGTCAACATACTGGCCTAGTTGGGCAGTTGACGCATGACCTCAGCTATCCTGAATGTCTCGTTAGTAAGCAAACACTCCAAGTTCAACAATGTCATAAAATGTATTTTAGAAACTGTAAATTTCGTTCGGTCAAGTTCAGAAACACACCAAGAGTTTAGAAATGTTATTGAGGAGCTGGAGCTTGAACACAACCCAAGTGAGCTTTCATTCTACTGTAGTGTGAGATGCCTGTCAACTACCAGTCTGTTGAATAAGTTTGTTGCTCATTAAACTAATCATTACTTTCATGAAAGAATAGAAAAACAAATACCCACAACTAGAAGATACGAATAAGAACAGAAACTGGTGTTTCTTTACAGATGTAATGCAACACATAACATATTTAAATCTGGCATTTCAAGGAATGAGCAAAGTTATTATAGAACTTACCCAATCAGTTTTCAAAATAAAATAAAGTTTTTTCAAAGAGATCTGGCAATAAAGAAATCTGAACACTTTTTCAACCTTAAATTAAGAATAACTGATTTTCCTGATGTTGAAATTCAAGAAAGTAATTGGAATCATTACGAAGGAAGCTTAGAGACACTATAATGATTTTGAGAACAGTTTTGAAAAACATTTATTGGTTTTCTTATGAATCTTTAGTAAATGATATCATCCACGATGGATTGCCTGTTATTGTACCTTTTGCCTCTGATGATGCATAAATAGAAACAGAGCTTATTAAACTGCAAGAAGATGTTCGTCTGAAGCTAGTACATAAAAGTTTACCTCTAACTGACTTTTGAAACATATATCAGAAGCAAAGTATCCCAATCTTCAGAAAACTTTCTTCTGACTACGTTCTGTTTTTTTTTTTTTTGCCGTGAATCTCTCTCCTCTCTAATGAAATTTATCAAGTCAAATCATCGCTCTATCCTCACTAACAGCCTCCTCACTGAGCTTCTTAGAACACCTTTGACATCTCACCGGCCAGACTTTAAACTGTTAACTACAGATATGTCAAAGTCTTCAACGAGCAGAGATTAAACATATTCTGCTTTGATGAGTAGCACTAATAAATAGTTGTCTTTTTTATATATAAATACAAATTTAAAATATTTTCTTTGGTTCTTGAACATTCAAAAATGCATGTAAAGTATTATGTGTGGCTCTTTTTATCGACGACATTACCCATCCCTCATATGAGGTCAACTGCAGGTGAAGGTGAAGGGTCAAACCACAGGTGAAGGGTCAAACCACAGGTGAAGGTGAAGGGTCAAACCACAGGTGAAGGTGAAGGGTCAAACCACAGGTGAAGGTGAAGGGTCAAACCACAGGTGAAGGTGTATGGTAAACTGTATCTGAAATACAGGTGAAGTTATAAGATGAACTATCAATATGTGACGTGAACAACAAGGAAATATGTAAGATCACCTGCAGGTGATCTGCAGGTTTATGGTTTCAGGTGAACTACTTACGAATGTGTAAGCAGAACAACAGGTGACGTTGCTAGGTGAACTACAGGTGTATACATGAGGTTTATTATAAAAGAGTGCACTACATGTGAAGGTGGGAAGTGCACTATGAATGAATGAGCAGGTGTCACTACATATGATGGTGCACAGTGAACTGCAGGTGAATTTGTACAGGGAAGGTGTAAGTTGTACAGAAGAAAAAAAATATTTCCTTTCTCCTGAAAAAAAACAATTAAGCAAAGAAATTATGTTTAAATAATTATAAGAAAAACAATAATTTTAGGAGGCAGATATGTTGTTGCATGTCTCTTGTTCCAAGATGATGGATATACTCTGCTCTTTCTTGGATTAGTCTTAATAAAGATTTAGAAATTCCAGTAATAATAATAATAATAATAGTATTAATAATAAAAGTTTATTTAAAAATAATAATAATTATGATTAAAAAACAATATTAATATTAATGATGACAATAATAATAAAAATTATCATTATTATTATATATTATTATTATTATTATATTATTATTATTATTATTACTATTATTATTATCATTATTACTTTATTGTCATTATTATTTTATTGTCATTATTATTTTATTGTTACAATTATTTAAACACTCTTAATATATTATTACTATTATTATTATTATTATTATTATTAGTAGTAGTAGTAGTAGTAGTATTCTATTATTATTACTCTTAGTAGTAGTAGTAGTATATTATTATTATTATTATTCTTTTTATTATTATTATTATTATTATTATTATTATTATTATTATTATTATTATTATTATTATTATTATTATTATTAGTAGTAGTAGTAGTAGTAGTAGTAGTACACTATTATAACCAATATAAAAATAATAGGATTAAAAGTTACAACTATACTAGAGAAAAAAAAAGGAAGAAATATCGAATAAGAGTTTGATCTGAGGAACATGATGACGCTGACAGTGACACTCACATTATGAACGTCTCTTCCTAGGGAAATACAATTGTAATGGGAAAATATATGTTTACATGAAATTGTTCTGACATCTGTGTTGATACTAACATTTACACATTTAACTTTTCCTCACTAATTTAAATAAAATATAATAATGATAATAATAATAATAAGAAGAAGAAGAAGAAGAAGAAGAAGAAGAAGAAGAAGAAGAAGAAGAAGAAGAAGAAGAAGAAGAAGAAGAAGAAGAAGAAGAAGAAGAAGAAGAAGAAGAAGAAGAAGAAAATTAATAATAATGATAATATTTATACTTTTAGGAGGAGCCGAGATGTTGGGGCATGTCTCTTGTTCCAAGAACATGGAGGTATTCTGCTCTTTTTGGATTGTTTTATATAAAGATTTAGAAATTTCTGTAAAAATAATAATACAACCAATAATAATAATAATAATAATAATAATAATAATAATAATAATAATAATAATAATAATAAATGAAAATAACAATACAAATAATAATAATAATAATAATAATAATATTAATAATAATAATAATAATAATAATTACTGGGGAAAAGTGAAAAGGACACTTCATGTATTGTACACTATACATGAAGGTTCAAGGTATACTGCAGGTGAAGGAGTGAGGTTCCTAGGAGAAAAGGAGATAAGGTAGAAACTTCAACCATCGTTGATATAAGTTAAGTGACATATTCCTTACATCATTTGAACTTGCTCTCATTACAGTGATGTTATATTCGATAAATGTATTAAACACTTTCTATATAGCAAGTAATATAAAAGTCTGTAAGTCTCAGTATTAAGGGACGGAGGATAGAGCCTCCATCTCTCCTATCCATGTACGTCATAGGAAATTACCCTTTTTTTTTTTGGCTCCACAAAAATAGGTATATTTTTGTATAATTAAAATGTTACACTATTCTTTAGGAAACACATTTACTTAGATGTATACTTGGTATTTTCTTAGGTATTTTCTTAGACGTGTCTGGTTAATACTTGGTATTTGTGGCCTTTCTTAAAGTAGGCGCATCAGATATATTGTAAGATTAAGAGCATATGTCTTAATACGTCGTGCACACACACACCCACCCCACAGCACACACACACACACATACAACCAGAGCTGGACTACACAACCAGGAAGTGAAGTTGTTAATTGAACTAGATACCTAAAACGATGCCTTGAAAACATCTCTCCATGGATCCTGAGAGAGGGGGCAGAGGCACTGTTCGTTCCAACAAACTACAACACATCCCAATTTTTAAGAAAGGCAGAGGGCAGCATTAATATACAGACCAGTGTCAATGAATTGTTTAATATTAATAATTTAAAACCTGGAGTAAAATATCAGGAAAAGAGCATTGGAGCTCCTAGAAAGAAATGAGAATAAAATTGATAACCAGCACGGTTTCTAGGATGGAATATCCTGTGTAACAAACATACTTGAGTTTTACAACTAAGTAACAGAAGACAGGAGAGAGAAGAGTGGATAGATTGCATGTTCTTGGACACAAAACTAAGTAACAGAAGTAAGACAGGAGATAGAAGAGTGGATAGATTGCATGTTCTTGGACACAGTTCCAAACAACAGATTAATGCAAAAGTTAGAGTAGCAGAGAGGAATAATAGGAAGGGACTGCAATGCATCAGGGAATAATTGACATAAGAAAAATGGCGAATGATGGTATGTGACGAGGTGTCGGAGTTGGCGCTTCTGATGAGCGGGGTTCCACAAGGGTCAGTCCTAGGGCCTGTGCTGTTTCTGGTATAAAGATTCCCATATGTTGCATAAGTGTCTTAATCTTCAACTTGTCGGTTTTCAAAATCATTTATCACAAGATTGGGGAAGATCAAAGAAGACCGCAGATAGAGTACAGGCTAGGGGGCTAAAGACTGCAAAACTCACTGAAGAAAGAGGATCCTTGGGGTGAGTGTAATAACCAGCACATCTACTGAGACGCATATTGCGACAGGCAAACCTAAGTATAACGTTTCGACATCTGAGTAAGAATCGTTCAAGACTCTGGACACCATGTACGTTAGGCTCACATCTGAGCATCCAGCACCAGTATGGAACCCACAAATGGTAAAACACGTCAAGAAATCGGAGAAAGTTCAAAAGTGTGCAACAAAACTAGTCCCGGAGCTAAGAGTTATGTGTTATTAGGAGAGGTTAAAAGAACTCAACCTGATGACATTAGAAGATGAGAGGGAAAGGAAGAACATGATAACGACGAATAAAATACAGAGAGGAATTGAGAAGGTGGACAAAGCTAGAATGTTTTAGAGATGGGACACATGAACATGGGAACAAAATAACGAAACTCTGATGATTCAGGATGTTGAGTATTCTTTAGCCTTAGAGTTGTCAGGAAGTGGAACAATCTGGAGAGAGTAGATGAGGCAGGATCTGTACATTGCGACTAGGTAAGAGGCGGAGTCAGGAGCTGTGACTCTAATCCTGCAACCTCATATAGGTGAGTACACACACACACACACACACACACACACACACACACACACACACACACACACACACACACACAGGTCCCAGGGGTCAGTCCTGGGACCTGTGCTGTTTTTGGTATATTTGAATGACATGACGGAAGGGATAGACTCAGAAGTGTTCCTGTTTGCAGATGATGTGAAGTTAATGAGGAGAATTAAATCGGATGTATTTCTTCAGTCATAGAGTTGTCAGGAAGTGGAACAGCCTAGAAAGTGACGTAGTGGAGACAGGAACCATACATAGTTTTAAGACGAGGTTTGACAAAGCCCATGGATCAGGGAGAGAGAGGCCCTAGTAGAGACCAGTGAGGAGGCGGGGCCAGGAGCTATAAATCGACCCCTGCAACCACAAATAGGTGAACACACACACACACACACACACACACACACACACACACACACACACACACGTAAACTAAGATATACATATACCCACAAAAAGTACATAAAAAAACAAAACCCCATACTCAAACGCATACACATATACACACATTCACTCGCACACCCAGAACTACACCCAAAAACACCCACACCCAAAACCTCACACATACACATACACACACACACACATACAAGCTCCCATTAGCGGACAGCGAAGAGGCGGGGCCAGGAGCTGAGTCTCGACCCCTGCAACCACAATTAGGTGAGTACACACATACTCACACACATATAAAGTCATGGAAAAGATGATCAAGAGAAGAGTGGTAGAGCACATTGAAAGGATTGGACTCATACATGACAATCAGCACGGCTTCAGAGATGGGAAATCCTGTGTCACAAATCTACTTGAGTTCTACGATAAGGTAACAGAATTAAGACTGGAGAGAGAGGGATGGGTAGATTGCATCTTTTTGGACTCCAAGAAGGCTTTTGGCGCAGTACCACACAAGAGACTGGATCAAAAATTAGAGAAGCCGGCAGGAATAGTAGGGAAAGTACTGCAATGGATCAGGGAATACGTGAATGATATGATGGAAGGAATATATTCAGAAGTATCGTTGTTCGCTGAAGATATGAAACTGATGAGGAGAATACAAACGGGCAAGGATCAGGTAAGATTACAAAAGGATCTGGACAGACTACAAGTCTGGTCCGAGAAATGGCTCTTGGAGTTTAACCCCAGTAAGTGTAAAGTCATGATGACTGGGGAAGGACAAAGAAGATCACAGACGGAGTACAGGTTAGGGGATCAAAGGCTGCAAACGTTATTTAAAGAAAAGGACCTATGGGTAAGCATTATAAAGAACATGTCCCCTGAGGCACACATTAATGAAATATCTGCTGCAGCATAAAGGCGCTTGGAAAAACCTGAGAATAGCATTTCGACATGTGAGTAAGGAATCATTCACGACAATGTACACCGTGTACGTCAGTCCTATACTGGAGTATGCAGCACCAGACTGGAACCCACACCTAGTCAAACACATCAAGAAATTGGAGAAAGTGCAAAAATTTTCAACAAGATTAGTCCCGGAACTGAGGGTATGTCTTATGAGAAGAGGTTAAGAGAACTCAACCTGATGACACTAGAGAATAGGAGGAATAGAGAGGATATCATAACAACGTATAAAATACTGAGAGAAATTGACAAGGTGGACAGAGCTCGAATGTTTCAGAGATGGAATAAAGGAACAAGGGGCCACAATTGGAAGTTGAAAACTCAGATGAGTCATAGGTATGTTAGGAAGTATTTGTTTAGCCTTAGAGTTTTCAGGAAGTGGAATAATCTGGAAAGTGAAGTAGAGGAAATTTCCATTCATAACTTTAAGAAGAGGTATGATAAAGCTCATGGAGCAGGGAGAGTGACTTAGTGTCGACCAGTGAAGAGGCACGCCATGAGCTATGAGTCAACCCCTGCAACCACATATAGGTGAGTACATAAAGGTGAGTACACACATACAAACACAGGTATGCGTACAAAGGGAACTGGGTAGGCTGCATATCTGGTCCGAGAAATGGCTTTTTTATTTTAACCCCAGCAAATACAAAGTTCTGAAGCTGGGGGAAGTACAAAGAAGACCGCAGCCTAGGAAGGCAAAGTCTGCAAAACTCCTTAAGGAAAATGATCTTGGGGTTAGCATCGTATCAAGAACATCTCCTGATGCGCACATCAACCAATTAACCGCTGCAGCATGTGGGAGCATGGCAACCCTAAGAATAGCGTTTCAACATCTAAGTGAAGAGTCATATACGACTCTTTACACTATGTACGTCAGGCCCATATTGGACTATGTGCACCGTTATGTAACCCACACCTAATCAAACAAGTGAAGAAATGAGAGAAAGTGTAAATCGTTACAAAAATATTAGTCTTTGAGGAAAGGGGTTTGTCCTATGAAGAGAGGTTAATTAAGGGAAGTCAACTTGACGAAATTAGAGGACGAGAAGGATAGGATCATAGGAAGGATATGATAACAACGTATATAATACTGAGAAGAACTGACGAGGTGGACAGAGCCACAATGTTTAAGAGATGGAATACAGGAACATGAAGACTCAACTGGAGGATAAAAAATTAGATGAGTTATATATATGTTAGGAAGTACTTCTTCAGGCTTAGTGTTGTAAGGAAGTGGAACAATCTGGAGGGTAAAGTAGTGGAGGCAGGATCCATACATAAAATTGGATTATTAACAGAGTGGACCTAGTAGTGATCAGCAAACAGACAGGCCCAGGAGATAAGACTAGACCTCTGCAACCACAAATAGGTGAGTACACACTCACACAACGGTTAGCTACTATTTCCTACTAGAAGTTTCTTGTTGTTTTAAAATAACCCTTGAACACAGAAAACCATCAGCATTTATTATGGAAATAAAAAAAAAAACTTCATGGGGTGGGAAAATGTCTTCACAAGCTTGTCTCTCTTTCAGCAATGTAAATGTATAAGGAAGAAATATATGAGTTTGATCCAAGGACAGTGAGGACCCAAGCAGTGAATCTCATAGTATGGATGTCTCTTCCTAGAAAATTACAGGTTTCTTTTTCTAATATATCCATTTGATAAATGATCAACAAGGTGATAACTGATCCTAACAATCAAATATTTTGGGTAAATATTTGGGAGTTATGCTGAAGATTATCTATTATTCAGACCGACACATTCATATACACTTTATTTGTATTCATATTTTCTCTCCAATCTTTTTTCTCTTTAACTCTCATAAATATAGTAAAGAATAAAAATTTTGTGTTTTTACCTTTTTATTAACTTTTTCTCTTATGTTTCTTTTATATTTTAAGCAATATAAGAATTGTGAATTATATTTTATATTTTATATTTTAAGCAATATAAGAACTGTGAATTATATTTTATATTTTATATTTTAAGCAATATAAGAACTGTGAATTAGAACAAGATAATGATTTCATCTATAGTTGAAAGTATAAGATGTAACCAATGTGAGTAATGTGAGGTGTGAGTAATGTGAGGGTGTGAGTAATGTGAGGGTGTGAGTAATGTGAAGGTGTGAGTGCAACTTTTAAGATGTGAAATGAATTAAGTGTAAAGTGAACTACAGGTGAAGGTTAATGGTGATCTAGTAGTTAAGACATTTCAAATGAAGGTGAATACTGACTGGTGTGAATGACTAAGGTGCACTTTAATGTAGAGAGCAAGGTGAACTTCAGGTGAAGGTATAAGGTTAACTTCAGGTGAAGGTTTAAGGTGAACTTCAGGTAAAGGTTTAAGGTGAACTTCAGGTGAAGGTATAAGGTGAACTTCAGGTGAAGTATAAGGTGAACTTGGTAAGGTGAACTTCAGGTGAAGGTTAAGTGAACTTCAGGTGAAGGTATAAGGTGAACTTCAGGTGAAGGTTTAAGGTGAACTTCAGGTGAAGGTTTAAGGTGAACTTCAGGTGAAGGTTTAAGGTGAACTTCAGGTGAAGGTTTAAGGTGAACTTCAGGTGAAGGTTTAAGGTGAACTTCAGGTGAAGGTTTAAGGTGAACTTCAGGTGAAGGTTTAAGGTGAACTTCAGGTGAAGGTATAAGGTGAACTACAGGTGAAGGTATAAGGTGAACTTCAGGTGAAGGTTTAAGGTGAACTTCAGGTGAAGGTTTAAGGTGAACTTCAGGTGAAGGTTTAAGGTGAACTTCAGGTGAAGGTTTAAGGTGAACTTCAGGTGAAGGTTTAAGGTGAACTTCAGGTGAAGGTTTAAGTGAACTTCAGGTGAAGGTTTAAGGTGAACTTCAGGTGAAGGTTTAAGGTGAACTTCAGGTGAAGGTTTAAGGTGAACTTCAGGTGAAGGTTTAAGGTGAACTTCAGGTGAAGGTTTAAGGTGAACTTCAGGTGAAGGTTTAAGGTGAACTTCAGGTGAAGGTTTAAGGTGAACTTCAGGTGAAGGTTTAAAGTGATCTTCAGGTGAAGGTTTAAGGTGAACTTCAGGTGAAGGTTTAAGGTGAACATCAGGCGAAGGTTTAAGGTGAACTTCAGGCGAAGGTTTAAGGTGAACTTCAGGTGAAGGTTTAAGGTGAACTTCAGGTGAAGGTATAAGGTGATGGAGAGTTTTATCAAGATACGGAAACGAGTCAACCATTAGAGTTGTAAATTTTAATGACCCATTCTTAACCACACTCTCTCAACCATATACTTATTGCACTATTATTTTAGTGTACAAATCTCAATATTAAAAGATGGAGAATCAAGCTTCCAACTCTCCTGACAATATTTAACTCATTTATGTTTATCTCTTTTCTTTCCTAATATTACCTCTCAGTGTCTTTCATTAGTAATATTTCACAATAATTAATTAAACATATTTTCTTTTGTTTCTTAATTAGAAACATGAGGAATATTACATAGCATTTATAACACTCGTAATAAAACCTTGAATACAAGTTAAGTATATGTAAATATCCAGCATTTAGGAGACTCAAACTTATGACGTTTGAGTCCGACTTGGACTATTAAGCAGTCACAGTGAGATGTGGAGGGAAGGACAGAATATACAGTACAGGGAGGTGAGAAAGGAAGATATTTAATGATGGGAAGGAATAATAGTAGTAACATTAGTCATGGTAGTAATAGTAGTAGCAGCATTAATAGTGATAGTACTAGACATATTATTAGTAAAAGTATCAGGAGTAATTCTTTTGCTAACACTATTACTGATCTTTCTTCACTAATACTTCACTCTTCGTCATTTTTTCAAAATTTTCTACAAATTTTATCTCCCTGTTACCTTCGTGTTTTCACCTCTACCACTCCGGCACATCATTACTACCACTTTTGTTACAACTAGTACTAATAGTATTAATACCTCTACCACTACTCTTTTAAGATCATCCACTCCTTTCCCCATCCCTCTCGTATATATTCTATTTGAGAGATAACAATAATACAAAGTCTATCAGAGGGATAACAATAATACAAAGTCTATATGTGTATTGTTTTAGTTACGGTTTTGAACCTTTATAATCTTCATAGAAATAACAATAATACAATGTCTATCATAGAGATAACAATAATACAAAGTCTATCAGAGAGATAACAATAATACAAAGTCTATCAGAGAGATAACAATAATACAAAGTCTATCAGAGAGATAACAATGATACAAAGTCTATCAGAGAGATAACAATGATACAAAGTCTATCAGAGAGATATCAATAATACACAGTCTATAATAAAGATAACAATAATACAAAGTATATCAGAGAGATAAGAATAATATAAAGTCTGTCAGAGAGATAACAGTAATACAAAGTCTATCAGAGAGATAACAATAATACAAAGTCTATCAGAGAGATAACAATAATACAAAGTCTATCATAAAGATAACAATAATACAAAGTCTATCAGAGAGATAACAATAATACAAAGTCTATCATAAAGATAACAATAATACAAAGTCTATCAGAGAGATAACAATAATACAAAGTCTATCATAAAGATAACAATAATACAAAGTCTATTTGAGAGATAACAATAATACAAAGTCTATCAGAGGGATAACAATATTACAAAGTCTATCAGAGAGATAACAATGATACAAAGTCTATCAGAAGATATCAATAATACAAGTCTATCAGAAAGATAACAATAATACAAAGTCTATCAGAGAAAAGATAATATAAAGTCTATCAGAGAGATAACAATAATACAAAGTCTATCAGAGGATAACAATAATACAAAGTCTATCAGAGAGATAACAATAATACAAAGTCTATCAGAGATAAATAATAAAGCTATAAAGATAATATCAAAGTCTATCAGAGAGATAACAATAATACAAAGTCTATCATAAAGATAACAATAATACAAAGTCTATCAGAGAGATAACATAATACAAAGTCTATCATAAAGATAACAATAATACAAAGTCTATCAGAGAGATAACAATAATACAAAGTCTATCAGAGAGATAACAATAATACAAAGTCTATCAGAGAGATAAGAATAATATAAAGTCTGTCAGAGAGATAACAATAATACAAAGTCTATCAGAGAGATAACAATAATACAAAGTCTATCAGAGAGATAACAATAATACAAAGTCTATCAGAGAGATAACAATAATACAAAGTATATCAGAGATAACAATAATACAAAGTCTATCATAAAGATAACAATAATACAAAGTCTATCAGAGAGATAACAATAATACAAAGTCTATCAGAGAGATAACAATAATACAAAGTCTATCATAAAGATAACAATAATACAAAGTCTATCAGAGAGATAACAATAATACAAAGTCTATCATAAAGATAACAATAATACAAAGTCTATCAGAGAGATAACAATAATACAAAGTCTATCATAAAGATAACAATAATACAAAGTCTATCAGAGAGATAACAATAATACAAAGTCTATCAGAGAGATAACAATAATACAAAGTCTATCAGAGAGATAAGAATAATATAAAGTCTGTCAGAGAGATAACAATAATACAAAGTCTATCAGAGAGATAACAATAATACAAAGTCTATCAGAGAGATAACAATAATACAAAGTCTATCAGAGAGATAACAATAATACAAAGTCTATCAGAGATAACAATAATACAAAGTCTATCATAAAGATAACAATAATACAAAGTCTATCAGAGAGATAACAATAATACAAAGTCTATCATAAATATAACAATAATACAAAGTCTATCAGAGAGATAACAATAATACAAAGTCCATCAAAAAGATAACAATAATACAAAGTCTATCAGAGAGATAACAATAATACAAAGTCTATCATAAAGATAACAATAATACAAAGGCTAGATACAAAAAAATATACTCATTACTATATTTACTTAAAGTAAAATTAACTCTTAGCATTTATCTCATATATGTACTGTTAATAACACCTATGACCATGCAGCTTAGTGTCCATCATTCCAACATATAAACACTTATACCCATTAAAACTACAGTTCCCCAGGAAGCAACATGCCACACTGTGTCAGTCACCGCCGCCGGCAAACTCAGGCTTTCCAGGTCAACTCAAACACTGTATACCTATCTTCCTTTTTTTTTGCCTTATTTAAAATGTTATTATTATTTCTAGTTTTACTGTTCATTACTCTTTCTTTTTCTTCTTTCTTCTTCTTCTTCTTTGCTTCTTCCTGTTTCTTCTTCTTCTTCTTCTTCTTATTCTTCTTCTTATTCTGCTTCCTTCTTCTTCTTCTTCTTCTTCCTTCTTCTTCTTCTTCTTCTTCTTCTTCTTCTTCTTCTTCCTTCTTCTTCTTCTTCTTATTCTTCTTCTTATTCTTCTTCTTCTTCTTCTTCTTCTTCTTCTTCCTTCTTCTTCTTCTTCTTCTTCTTCTTCTTCTTCTCCTTCTTCTTCCTTCTTCTTCTTCTTCTTCTTCTTACAATTATTATTATTATTATTATTATTATTATTATTACTACTATCATCATCATCATCATCATAATCATCATCATCATCATCAATATTTTTATAGGTTCATTCATAATATAATAATTTTTATTAAAGTTATTATTTTCATATTTCTTCATTTATTTTGGACACACTGAAACTATGATGGATGTAGTAAATCCACGAGGCTTGTCCAGCTCCTGGACAATAAAAATACAATTTGTATGATACATTGTTTTCACTGATTTACAATGTGTGTTCTTTGTTTCCTTATCTTAAAAGACGCAAAAGACATGATAAGCTTTCTTGTCCATATGCAATTTACACATTTTCCAGAAGTGCACTTTACGCCTTATATCTTTGCCCATCCCATACTGTATTGTGCACCTTATATCTGCACCTTTGGTTTTACCTTATCCTTCACCTGTTGTGCACCTTACTCGTTCACCTGTTATTACCTTCCAACTTCATCTGTAATTCACCTTAAACCTGCACCTGTAATGTAACCTTAAACATTCACCTGTATCTCTGCTTACACCGTCTGCAATTCACCATTCACCATCTGTAGTATACATTATACCTTTCCATATAGTGCACCCTACAGCTTCACTATCACATCTTCTAGTATACACTCCTAGTGCATACATCCTAGTGCACCTACTTTCACTGTCATTCACTTATATGTACTATTCTTATAGTCCCTTAATTCTCTATGCTTACATTCCATAGTCATGTACTACTTCCATTAGTGCCTTACATCTTCTAGTGCACCTACATCTTTCCATAGTGCACCTTACAGCTTCCTAGTTGCACTCCTACATACTTCACTAGTGCACCTTACAGCTTCCTAGTGCACTTACACTTCCTAGTGACCTTACATCTTCTAGTGCACCTTACATCTTCACTAGTGCACCTTACATCTTCCTAGTGCACTTCATCTTCCAGTGCACCTTACACTTTCCTATGCACCTTACAACTTCCTAGTGCACCTTACAGCTCATTACCCATTCCCTAGTGCACCTTACACTTCCTAGTGCACCTTACATCTTCCCTAGTGCACCTTACATCTTCCCTAGTGCACCTTACATCTTCCCTAGTGCACCTTACATCTTCCCTAGTGCACCTTACATCTTCCTAGTGCACCTTACACTTCCTAGTGCACCTTACACTTCCTAGTGCACCTTACAGCTTCCTAGTGCACCTTACATCTTCCCTAGTGCACCTTACAGCTTCCCTAGTGCACCTTACTTCTTCACTAGTGCACCTTACATCTTTCCTAGTGCACCTTACATCTTTCCTAGTGCACCTTACAACTTCCCTAGTGCACCTTACAGCTTCACTAGTGCACCTTACATCTTCCCTAGTGCACCTTACATCTTCCCTAGTGCACCTTACATCTTCCCTAGTGCACCTTACATCTTCCCTAGTGCACCTTACATCTTCCCTAGTGCACCTTACATCTTTCCTAGTGCACCTTACAACTTCCCTAGTGCACCTTACAGCTTCCCTAGTGCACCTTACAGCTTCCTAGTGCACCTTACATCTTCCTAGTGCACCTTACATCTTCCTAGTGCACCTTACATCTTCTAGTGCCACACTTCCTAGTGCACCTTACATCTTCCTAGTGCACCTTACATCTTCCTAGTGCATTTACATCTTCTAGTGCACCTTACATCTTCCTAGTGCACCTTACATCTTTCCTAGTGCACCTTACATCTTCCTAGTGCACCTTACACTTCCTAGTGCACCTTACACTTCCTAGTCTTACAGCTCATAGTGCACCTTACATCTTCCTAGTGCACCTTACATCTTCCTAGTGCACCTTACATCTTCCTAGTGCACCTTACATCTTCCCTAGTGCACCTTACAGCTTCCCTAGTGCACCTTACAGCTTCCCTAGTGCACCTTACATCTTCCCTAGTGCACCTTACATCTTCCCTAGTGCACCTTACATCTTCCTAGTGCACCTTACATCTTCCTAGTGCACCTTACATCTTCCTAGTGCACCTTACACTTCCCTAGTGCACCTTACAGCTTCCTATGACCTACACTTCCTAGTGCACCTTACATCTTCCTAGTGCACCTTACATCTTTCCTAGTGCACCTTACAGCTTCCCTAGTGCATCTTACATCTTTCCTAGTGCACCTTACATCTTTCCTAGTGCACCTTACAGCTTCCCTAGTGCACCTTACATCTTTCCTAGTGCACCTTACAGCTTCCCTAGTGCATCTTACATCTTTCCTAGTGCACCTTACATCTTCCTAGTGCACCTACATCTTCCTAGTACCTTACATCTTCCTAGTGCACCTTACAACTTCCTAGTCACCTTACAGCTTCCTAGTGCACCTTACAGCTTCCTAGTGCACCTTACATCTTCCTAGTGCCTACAGCTTCCCTAGTGCACCTTACATCTTCCCTAGTGCACCTTACATCTTCACTAGTGCACCTTACATCTTCCCTAGTGCACCTTACATCTTCCCTAGTGCACCTTACATCTTCACTAGTGCACCTTACATCTTCCCTAGTGCACCTTACAGCTTCCCTAGTGCATCTTACATCTTTCCTAGTGCACCTTACAGCTTCCCAAGTGCACCTTACAGCTTCAGCCTCGTGCGCATAAAATGAATTTTAATGAATGAATTTTCCTCTCAGAAATATGAGTAAAATAATGTTAATGAACGTAGGACTTAAACTAGGATTGAATTTGTGTTACATCTTTTAGGCTGCTGTAACCTCTCTCCTAATTAACTGGTAACACCAAACACACAATATTTCAATATAAACCACAGTAACTAGGGAGACTACGTACCTGTTTAACAAACAGCTCCACACATGCAAGAGTAAACAATATATTATTGGAGACTTTCTAATTATTGAACCAGTAACGTGCTGCACCAAGCAACATTAAACCTTTTGAAAAAAATCCATAACCAAAGAGGCTACTAATATGTTGAACTCTGAACTGGCACTAACGACCAGTAATAAAAGCCAGTAGAAATTAGTAAGAAAATCAATAACAACGACCAGTAACTGTAATCAGTATTAACGACCAGTAACTGTAATCAGTATTAACGACCAGTAACTGTAATCAGTATTAACGACCAGTAACTGTAATCAGTATTAACGACCAGTAACTGTAATCAGTATTAACGACCAGTAACTGTAATCAGTAACAACGACCAGTAACTGTAATCAGTATCAACGACCAGTAACTGTAATCAGTAACAACGACCAGTAACTGTAATCAGTAACAACGACCAGTAACTGTAATCAGTATCAACGACCAGTAACTGTAATCAGTATCAACGACCAGTAACTGTAATCAGTATCAACGACCAGTAACTGTAATCAGTATTAACGACCAGTAACTGTAATCAGTATTAACGACCAGTAACTGTAATCAGTATTAACGACCAGTAACTGTAATCAGTATTAACGACCAGTAACTGTAATCAGTATTAACGACCAGTAATTGTAATCAGTAACAATTATTAATGGCAACCATAACCACAATCAATAAAAGTATTTATTTATAATAACCAGTAGCTTCAACAAGTCACAGTCAGTAACAACCATGAGCATCAAACAGTAATAATGGCCGTAGTAAACAACATAGCAGTACAACAGCTCAAAATAAAGGCAAACCACAGTATCAAACCAAAAGCAGTAAACCAACCAGTAAATGTCTGTAAACAGACGAATATCAAGATCTGTACAACGAAACAACAAAATCAGTGAGAGCAACCAGAAACAACAGACCGTAGCAACACTCACTAACAACAGCCAGAAGAAACAAACCACTAACAATCAGTAACAATAAGAGCAACAACTGGTAACAAACTGGCTCTTGGGGGTCACCTAATAAAACGCATATTTCATGCATTAAATTTATAATTTTAAATATTTTACTACTTAAAAGAATGGTAAACATTTTTATCCGTGGCAGAATAATAAAGAGAATGTAATAAAACATTACAAGAACTAGATTCGAACAAAATAAGATTACCTATCTTGACTGAAAGAATTACACTCTTATCAGCATCAGCCAAGACCTGCATTATCAATGACCTTTCAAACAAACGTTTATTTACCATTAAAATAGTAACTTGCCGGGAGGAGACGTGTCCAGACTGTGAGAATGATCGACAGGATCCTCCACTTCCTTGATCAAAGCAAGTAAGAAAATATTCCACAGTTTAATCTGATACTGCATGCGTCTTCCTTTTAGAGTAATGTTTTTAAGTTATTATAATAATTTTTTTAATATACCTTCACTTATGGTACAAACACACACACATTAACACAAACACTCAAACACACAGGAACACCCACTCACGCACACCCACTCACGCACACCTACTCATGCACACCAGCAAACATATGAAGACATGCAAAAAAAAATTCACTCACGTACACACAAATACACTCAAATCTAAAAGAACCTTTGACAACTGGTAACTAACAGAGACTCAGACACATACACACACACACACACACACACACACAACAACACAGAAGACTAGTACAGTACAACAACACTGAACACCAGTAAAGGAAAATAACACTAAACACCAGTAGAGTACAATAACACACAACACCAGTACAGTACAATAACACAGAACACCAGTACAACACAATAACACAGAAGACCAGTACAGTACAATAACAAAGAAAACCACACAATACAGACCAATAGAGTACAACACATAACACAAGTACAGCACAATAACACAGAAGACCAGTACAGCACAATAACACAGAAGACCAGTACAGTACAATAACACAGAAGACCAGTACAGTAAAATAACACAAAAGACCAGCACAGTACAATAACACAGACGACCAACACAGTACAATAACACAGAAGACCAGTACAATACAATAACACAGAAGACCAGCACAGTACAAAAACACAGAAGACCAGTACAATACAATAACACAGAAAACCAATACAGTACAATAGCACAGAACACCAGAAGAGTGCAATAACACAAAAGACGAGTACAGTACAATAACACAGACGACCAGTACAGTACAATAACACACAAGACCAGTACAGTACAATAACACACAAGACCAGTGCAGTACAGTACCAAAGAAGACCAGTACAGTACAATAACACAAAAGAGCAGTACAATACAATAACACAGATGACCAGTACAATACAATAACACAGATGACCAGTACAGTACAATAACACAGAAGACCAGTACAATACAATGACAACGAAGACCTACATGGGTCATAGCAATAATATCTATATTACCTGCACTTGCAAGTAATCTTAGCTCATCTATCTTATTTCTTAGACTCCTACTATTTGTATAGTAAACCTTTAGGGAGCTAGTCACTCTCTGCCTTCTACTACCTCTCTTTGTTTGTTGATCAATTGCTCTGCCTTTACTAGCAACTTTATTTTGAATATTGTCTTTTAAACATATCCCTGAGGTATCCTGGTAATATCTGCTGTTTCCAGGCCTAATACTACAGCCTGATTGTTTCCCACAAACACCCATACCTCTATAATCTATCAGTTTAAAGTCCTAGACAAGTCTCCAATGATCCCCTCAATCGAATCGGCTAATGCAACCACTTCAGCCCCAGAGAGATGAACCCCATCCCTTACATACATATCACGTTTGCCATAATTTGTCCCAGTTATCAATGAATGGAATTGCAAGTTCCTTGCAGTAGCTGTCTAGCCAGCAATTTATACCAATTGCCCTAGACATCCATTCATTGCCCACTTCCTTTCTAGGCAAAATGCTACATATGATTGGGATCCCTCCCTTAGACCTAACTACTTCTATGGCTGACCTGTACTTATCTAGTAGCTCCTGTCTTTTGCCCTTCCCAATGTCATTTCCACCAGCACTAAGACAGATAATGGGCTTGTTCCCATTACCTGACACAATATTATCCAACCTGCTGACTATGTCACCAATACCAATACATACTCGTGTGTTGTTGTCTATTACACGTGTGCTGTTGTTGTCTTTTAAACGTGTGCTGTTGTTGTTGTCTATTAAACGTGTGCTGTTATTGTCTATTAAACGTATGTTGTTGTTGTCTATTACACGTGTGCTGTTGTTGTCTATTACACGTGTGCTGTTGTCTATTACACTTGTGTTGTTGTCTATTACACGTGTGCTGTTGTTGTCTATTACACGTGTGCTGCTGTCTATTAATCGCGTGCTGTTGTTGTCTATTATACGTGTACTGCTGTCTATTAATCGTGTGCTGTTGTTGTCTATTACACGTGTACTTTTGTCTATTACACATGTTGTAGTCTATCACAGGTGTGCTGTTGTCTATTACACGTGTATTGTAATCAATCACACGTGTGCTGTTGTTGTCTCTTACACGTACTCACCTATTTGTGGTTGCAGGGGTCGAGTCACAGCTCCTGGCCCCGCCTCTTCACTGGCCGCTACTCGGCCACTCTACAAGCTCCGTAAGCTTTATCATATACGTGTGCTCTTGTTGCTGTTCATTACAAATTTACTCTTGATATTTGTTTCTAAGATTATGGTCCTCTTATATATTCTTCTTAATTTTGCCTCTGGTTAGAGAGGATTCAGGTATTTTCTCATTTGCATTTCCATGTAGATGTTTTTGTCACTCGGGGAAGTTTCTATTCCCTTGAGAATTAGTTAATTCCCCATAATAATACATACTGGGAAAGACATGGACCAAAATCCCCATGGTGGAGGAATATCCATTTATTCTTCTCTTTAAGAATTCCCAGAACAAAATATCAATTAAACCCGCCCCCAGTCCCTACCCTTCCACAAGTTTTAAAAATAGAAAATAAACAGGCTAAAAAAAATCCCGAGGTAATAATTTTTTAATTAATATAGCTTACAGCAATTTCGAGAATTTCGTTTTAAATAATTCCGCTTATAATAGCAGGGAATTTCTTCAATGAATAGCTTCATTTAAATAATTAGTAAGAGTACATGATCCTGTGCTTCATATGTTCAATATCATTATTTTAAATGCATATTCTGAGATTATGTATATCTTCAGAGGAAGATGTGTGTGTATGCACATGAAATCGCTCTGGTTTTGTTTCCTATTTTCCCTGTTTTTTTCCATATTTGCAATCACGTATTTTATTGTGATTTCTTCCATATATAACAATACTGCGAATAGCCGGGGATCGAACCCCCATTATTTTAGCACACCTCCCGAGAAGCCCGCCGAAATTCCGAGACGCCTTAGTCCACTTGGCCACCAATGCTTCAAACATCAGGTGCCCAGTGAGATGCATTAATATGTGTACTGTTCGTGAAGACTGGTATTCCAAACGGGATTAAAATGAAATTAGTCCTACAGCTTCCATGGCCACGTATGTGTTCGCATCAGAGTGTTAAGTCAAGTGGTATTGGCACCTGCTGTTTGAAGCGTAAGGAGCCAAGTGAACTAAGACGTCTCAGAATTTTTGGCTGTCTTTTCGACTATAAAAATATCGTTATATATATATATATATATATATATATATATATATATATTATTATATAAAAAGTTTTATTAATAGACAGTTGACAGAAAACACAAACATGAACATGAATACATTGGTACAGTATATCAAAGATTATGAATCTCCTCCAGCTCCTCCGCAGCCAGACGCGAGCCCAGTATGCAGCATGCATTTTCCCTCTGGATGGCCACGCTGAGGCGCTGGAACATAAAAGTGGCTGCCCTTGGGTCCCTGGTGGTGTCGATGAGTCTGGAACCCAGTTCTTTAAGGAAACGTGTTGCATTTTTTCCCCATAATTCCAAGGTCTCTGATCCCACTGGGACAAATTGATACTGTTGGCTTATGTCCCTGTACTTGCCGATCTTGTACTCCTCCCTGTGGTCAGCAGCTCCTCCCTGTCGCCCGACACTGTGAAGGATGTAGGTGTCAGCCAGTGTCGACACACATGTATAGTCCCATGCAAAGAGCTTGCCATTCTTCCAAGGATAGATGGTGATCCCGTCGGGGCGGTTTGTTGGGTTGTGGGTATTGTTGGCTGCTAGTGATCGAGGCTCTCTCTCGGCTGGGCATCCAACTGAAGCAAGGGTTCTTTTTATGATGTCGTTGACTTCATTGTGTCTTGCATGCCAGCCCTTGGTTTTGGAACAGTTTATACTATGTAGACCATATTGGTCGGCTTGCGCATCGCCCCAAACACACGTATATTCCGTGTGAATTGGGGCAGCAAGGCGCAGAGCCACTGCAATACGGAGGGTCTTAGGGTCGATGTGTGTTCCAATTACCGAAATGGGAACTGTTTGGAAGTCCCCAGAGTGAGTTGCACTCACAGCTAGGAGATGGGCAGTCTTTCTGTCTGATGTTACAGCCCTAAGCATGTTGGCAAGCTTATTTTCAGTGATGGGGCCATCCCACCTTGACTGTAGGCCAGTTCTACACTAGGTTTTGGTGCTGGAGCAGTAAGAGTCTCCCATTCAGTGATGGCACTGGTGTAGCTAGGGTCCTGTATTCCTGCTGAATCACTGAGGTTGTCCGGAAGAGTTTGTTTTATTAGCTCATTTGATGCTATGGAAGAGGATAGGAAAGTTGGTAGGGCAATCTGGTAGGATTTGCGTACTCCCAGCCCCCCAAGCCTGACTGGAAGTGAGGCTTGCAACCACTGTGAATTGAAAGATTCAATACAATATTCTGAGTTTCGGACTGCTGAAGGCTGGGGAGCATCTCAGGAAGTAGGTAAGTTTTGGGATTGACAGGCACCTGGTGAGTAGGTAGAAGGCATCATGTGTATCAATGTCTTTCATCCTGCCTTCCATCGTCCTGTGGTCTGAGATTTTTTTTAGGACCTGATCGATGGCATTGTGCCCATGAGGAGCACCGAGGAGAGTGCTGTTGGCTGGATCAATGGCTCGTGCCCTGGTAAAACAGCACTAATATATATATATATATATATATATATATAATTATTTGTGTATGTGTTTGTGTGTAACACTCATTAATTTAAAAGTATCTGGTGATAACTGATAACAGACATAGAGATGTAAACGATAGCACCGTGTCATTTTTTATGATACTAGAATCTGCGTGAGACTCATCCATTGAGGACACAGTAAATCTCCAGACATATATAAACCAAGTTTTCCAATGGGCAACGGAAAACAATATGATGTTCAATGAGAACAAATTCCAACTACTCAGTTATGGAAAACTAGAGGATATAATAGTTAGAAATGAGTATACTACAAACTCTAATCACACAATAGAGCAGGGAAGTAGTGTGAAGGACTTGGGAGTGGCAATGTCTGAGGATCTCACCTTCAAGGATCACAGCAGTGTCACTATCACATCTGATAAGAAAGTGATAGGATGGATAATGAGAACCTTCAGAACAAAGGATGCCAAGGCATTGATGATTCTTTTTAAATCACTTGTTCTCTCTAGGCTGGAATACTGCTGTACATTAACATCTCCATTTATAGCATGTGAACTCGTAGATCTAGAGAATGTACGGAGAACATTTACTACACAAACACCTTAACTACTGGGAATACTTAGAAGCACTTAACTTGTACTCACTGGAGCGCAGGCGAAAGATACATCATAATCTACACCTGAAAAATCTTCGATGAACTGGTCCCAAATCTGCACACAGAAATCACGCCCTACGAAAGAAAAAAACTGGGCAGATGGTGCAATATACGCCCAGTGAAAAGTTGGGGCGCCATTTGTACACTAAGAGAAGACAGTAAAGTGTTCGGGGCCCTAGACACCCTCCAAGCAGACATAAAGGGAATTACCAAAATATCCCTGTCTACCTTCAAGAGGGAGCTGGACGGATACCTAAAGACATTACCCAATCACCTGGGCTGTGGTTCGTTCGTTGGACTACGGACGGCCAGCAGTAACAGCCTGCTTGATCAGGTCCTGATCCAACGGGAGGCCTGATCAAGAACCGGGCCGCGAGGGCGTTGACCCCCTGAACACCCTCCAGGTAGATTCCAGGTAGGTAGACAGTAAAAATGGCTGATACGTTCCGATACCCCCGATACAGATACTTTTGAAGACAATGTTGTGTGTGTGTATAAACACGTCGGCCGCCTCTTCGCTGGTCATTACTAGGCCCACTCTCTCGCTTCTCTAAGAGTTTTATCGTATCTCTTCTTAAAGCTATGTATGGATCCTGCCTCCACTAAGTCTGACTCCTCTGAGTTTTCAACTTCTAGTTGTGACTCCTTGTTGCTGTGCCCCATCTCTGAAACATACTGACACTATCCACCTTGTCAATTCATCTTAATATTTTATATGTCGCTATCATGTCCCTCCCTTTCTCAGTTTCGGTAGGTTAGTTTTTCTTAGCCTCTCCTCGTAGAACTTAGCTCCGGGACTAGTCTTGCTTCAAACCTTTGTACTTAATGTAATTTATTTACGTGCTTGACCAGATGTGGGTTCCATAGTGCTGCTGCTGCTTGACGTATACAATGTACAGTGTTTTGAATGACTCCTTACTCAGGTGTCGAAATCCTAATCTTAGGTTTGCCAGGCGCCCATATGCTGTGGCAGTGATTAGGTTGATGTGCCACTCAGATGTGCTCGGTATGATGCTCACCCCAAAATCCATTTCCTTGAGTTGAGGTTTGGAGTTTTTGGCCTCCTAGCTTGTACTCCGTCTGCGGTCTTCTTTTACCTTCCCCAATCGTCATGACTTTGCACTTGATGGGTTTAAACTCCAAGAGCCATGCTGTATAACCCCTGTGGTTTAGCGCTTCTTTTGATTATAATAATAATCCAAGAGCCATTTGTTGAACCAGACTTGCAACCTTTTGTGTGTGTGTGTGTGTGTGTGTGTGTGTGTGTGTGTGTGTGTGTGTGTGTGTGTGTGTGTGTGTGTGTGTGTGTGTGTGTGTGTGTTACAAAACTCGTCTTCTTAAAACTTCTTTAGAGGATGGTAGAGAGTTAAGGTAATTTATTCTCGTTATACAGTTGGCCTGTTTACGGTTTCGTAACAATAAATTGTAATAATTTGTTATTGCAAAACAAATAAATAAAATTTAAAATTTTTACTATTAAAGTGATTTGGCAGAATATATACGTATATAAAGATACGATATTTGACATAAAATAAAGAGTTAAACACTTACACTTCTCTTTGTACGTACATTATATATATATATAACTTCATTACCAATAAAGATCCATTTCAACCAGCATATTAATATTGATAAATCAACCTTATAAGTTCGGACTTTGTATTATCTTCACCAATTAGCTCAATCACAAGGTAACCTACAATGGTTACCAAGACTTATTCACCAGAGTATGGAAGAACACGTACTCACCTATTTGTGGTTGCAGGGGTCGAGTCACAGCTCCTGGCCCCGCCTCTTCACTGGCCGCTACTCGGCCACTCTACAAGCTCCGTAAGCTTTATCATATACGTGTGCTCTTGTTGCTGTTCATTACAAATTTACTCTTGATATTTGTTTCTAAGATTATGGTCCTCTTATATATTCTTCTTAATTTTGCCTCTGGTTAGAGAGGATTCAGGTATTTTCTCATTTGCATTTCCATGTAGATGTTTTTGTCACTCGGGGAAGTTTCTATTCCCTTGAGAATTAGTTAATTCCCCATAATAATACATACTGGGAAAGACATGGACCAAAATCCCCATGGTGGAGGAATATCCATTTATTCTTCTCTTTAAGAATTCCCAGAACAAAATATCAATTAAACCCGCCCCCAGTCCCTACCCTTCCACAAGTTTTAAAAATAGAAAATAAACAGGCTAAAAAAAATCCCGAGGTAATAATTTTTTAATTAATATAGCTTACAGCAATTTCGAGAATTTCGTTTTAAATAATTCCGCTTATAATAGCAGGGAATTTCTTCAATGAATAGCTTCATTTAAATAATTAGTAAGAGTACATGATCCTGTGCTTCATATGTTCAATATCATTATTTTAAATGCATATTCTGAGATTATGTATATCTTCAGAGGAAGATGTGTGTGTATGCACATGAAATCGCTCTGGTTTTGTTTCCTATTTTCCCTGTTTTTTTCCATATTTGCAATCACGTATTTTATTGTGATTTCTTCCATATATAACAATACTGCGAATAGCCGGGGATCGAACCCCCATTATTTTAGCACACCTCCCGAGAAGCCCGCCGAAATTCCGAGACGCCTTAGTCCACTTGGCCACCAATGCTTCAAACATCAGGTGCCCAGTGAGATGCATTAATATGTGTACTGTTCGTGAAGACTGGTATTCCAAACGGGATTAAAATGAAATTAGTCCTACAGCTTCCATGGCCACGTATGTGTTCGCATCAGAGTGTTAAGTCAAGTGGTATTGGCACCTGCTGTTTGAAGCGTAGAGGGCCAAGTGAACTAAGACGTCTCAGAATTTTGGCTGTCTTTTCGGGAGGCGTACTAAAATATCGGGGGTTCGATATATATATATATATATATATATATATATAAGTGCTTTATTAATAGACAGAATACATTGACAGAAAACACAAACATGAACATGAATACATTGGTACAGTATATCAAAGATTATGAATCTCCTCCAGCTCCTCCGCAGCCAGACGCGAGCCCAGTATGCAGCATGCATTTTCCCTCTGGATGGCCACGCTGAGGCGCTGGAACATAAAAGTGGCTGCCCTTGGGTCCCTGGTGGTGTCGATGAGTCTGGAACCCAGTTCTTTAAGGAAACGTGTTGCATTTTTTCCCCATAATTCCAAGGTCTCTGATCCCACTGGGACAAATTGATACTGTTGGCTTATGTCCCTGTACTTGCCGATCTTGTACTCCTCCCTGTGGTCAGCAGCTCCTCCCTGTCGCCCGACACTGTGAAGGATGTAGGTGTCAGCCAGTGTCGACACACATGTATAGTCCCATGCAAAGAGCTTGCCATTCTTCCAAGGATAGATGGTGATCCCGTCGGGGCGGTTTGTTGGGTTGTGGGTATTGTTGGCTGCTAGTGATCGAGGCTCTCTCTCGGCTGGGCATCCAACTGAAGCAAGGGTTCTTTTATGATGTCGTTGACTTCATTGTGTCTTGCATGCCAGCCCTTGGTTTTGGAACAGTTTATACTATGTAGACCATATTGGTCGGCTTGCGCATCGCCCCAAACACACGTATATTCCGTGTGAATTGGGGCAGCAAGGCGCAGAGCCACTGCAATACGGAGGGTCTTAGGGTCGATGTGTGTTCCAATTACCGAAATGGGAACTGTTTGGAAGTCCCCAGAGTGAGTTGCACTCACAGCTAGGAGATGGGCAGTCTTTCTGTCTGATGTTACAGCCCTAAGCATGTTGGCAAGCTTATTTTCAGTGATGGGGCCATCCCACCTTGACTGTAGGCCAGTTCTACACTAGGTTTTGGTGCTGGAGCAGTAAGAGTCTCCCATTCAGTGATGGCACTGGTGTAGCTAGGGTCCTGTATTCCTGCTGAATCACTGAGGTTGTCCGGAAGAGTTTGTTTTATTAGCTCATTTGATGCTATGGAAGAGGATAGGAAAGTTGGTAGGGCAATCTGGTAGGATTTGCGTACTCCCAGCCCCCCAAGCCTGACTGGAAGTGAGGCTTGCAACCACTGTGAATTGAAAGATTCAATACAATATTCTGAGTTTCGGACTGCTGAAGGCTGGGGAGCATCTCAGGAAGTAGGTAAGTTTTGGGATTGACAGGCACCTGGTGAGTAGGTAGAAGGCATCATGTGTATCAATGTCTTTCATCCTGCCTTCCATCGTCCTGTGGTCTGAGATTTTTTTTAGGACCTGATCGATGGCATTGTGCCCATGAGGAGCACCGAGGAGAGTGCTGTTGGCTGGATCAATGGCTCGTGCCCCTGGTAAAACAGCACTAATATATATATATATATATATATAATATAATTTGTGTATGTGTTTGTGTGTAACACTCATTAATTTAAAAAGTATCTGGTGATAACTGATAACAGACATAGAGATGTAAACGATAGCACCGTGTCATTTTTTTATGATACTAGAATCTGCGTGAGACTCATCCATTGAGGACACAGTAAATCTCCAGACATATATAAACCAAGTTTTCCAATGGGCAACGGAAAACAATATGATGTTCAATGAGAACAAATTCCAACTACTCAGTTATGGAAAACTAGAGGATATAATAGTTAGAAATGAGTATACTACAAACTCTAATCACACAATAGAGCAGGGAAGTAGTGTGAAGGACTTGGGAGTGGCAATGTCTGAGGATCTCACCTTCAAGGATCACAGCAGTGTCACTATCACATCTGATAAGAAAGTGATAGGATGGATAATGAGAACCTTCAGAACAAAGGATGCCAAGGCATTGATGATTCTTTTTAAATCACTTGTTCTCTCTAGGCTGGAATACTGCTGTACATTAACATCTCCATTTATAGCATGTGAACTCGTAGATCTAGAGAATGTACGGAGAACATTTACTACACAAACACCTTAACTACTGGGAATACTTAGAAGCACTTAACTTGTACTCACTGGAGCGCAGGCGAAAGATACATCATAATCTACACCTGAAAAATCTTCGATGAACTGGTCCCAAATCTGCACACAGAAATCACGCCCTACGAAAGAAAAAACTGGGCAGATGGTGCAATATACGCCCAGTGAAAAGTTGGGGCGCCATTTGTACACTAAGAGAAGACAGTAAAGTGTTCGGGGCCCTAGACACCCTCCAAGCAGACATAAAGGGAATTACCAAAATATCCCTGTCTACCTTCAAGAGGGAGCTGGACGGATACCTAAAGACATTACCCAATCACCTGGGCTGTGGTTCGTTCGTTGGACTACGGACGGCCAGCAGTAACAGCCTGCTTGATCAGGTCCTGATCCAACGGGAGGCCTGATCAAGAACCGGGCCGCGAGGGCGTTGACCCCCTGAACACCCTCCAGGTAGATTCCAGGTAGGTAGACAGTAAAAATGGCTGATACGTTCCGATACCCCCGATACAGATACTTTTGAAGACAATGTTGTGTGTGTGTATAAACACGTCGGCCGCCTCTTCGCTGGTCATTACTAGGCCCACTCTCTCGCTTCTCTAAGAGTTTTATCGTATCTCTTCTTAAAGCTATGTATGGATCCTGCCTCCACTAAGTCTGACTCCTCTGAGTTTTCAACTTCTAGTTGTGACTCCTTGTTGCTGTGCCCCATCTCTGAAACATACTGACACTATCCACCTTGTCAATTCATCTTAATATTTTATATGTCGCTATCATGTCCCTCCCTTTCTCAGTTTCGGTAGGTTAGTTTTTCTTAGCCTCTCCTCGTAGAACTTAGCTCCGGGACTAGTCTTGCTTCAAACCTTTGTACTTAATGTAATTTATTTACGTGCTTGACCAGATGTGGGTTCCATAGTGCTGCTGCTGCTTGACGTATACAATGTACAGTGTTTTGAATGACTCCTTACTCAGGTGTCGAAATCCTAATCTTAGGTTTGCCAGGCGCCCATATGCTGTGCCAGTGATTAGGTTGATGTGCCACTCAGATGTGCTCGGTATGATGCTCACCCCAAAATCCATTTCCTTGAGTTGAGGTTTGGAGTTTTTGGCCTCCTAGCTTGTACTCCGTCTGCGGTCTTCTTTACCTTCCCCAATCGTCATGACTTTGCACTTGATGGGTTTAAACTCCAAGAGCCATGCTGTATAACCCCTGTGGTTTAGCGCTTCTTTTGATTATAATAATAATCCAAGAGCCATTTGTTGAACCAGACTTGCAACCTGTGTGTGTGTGTGTGTGTGTGTGTGTGTGTGTGTGTGTGTGTGTGTGTGTGTGTGTGTGTGTGTGTGTGTGTGTGTGTGTGTGTGTGTTACAAAACTCGTCTTCTTAAAACTTCTTTAGAGGATGGTAGAGAGTTAAGGTAATTTATTCTCGTTATACAGTTGGCCTGTTTACGGTTTCGTAACAATAAATTGTAATAATTTGTTATTGCAAAACAAATAAATAAAATTTAAAATTTTTACTATTAAAGTGATTTGGCAGAATATATACGTATATAAAGATACGATATTTGACATAAAATAAAGAGTTAAACACTTACACTTCTCTTTGTACGTACATTATATATATATATAACTTCATTACCAATAAAGATCCATTTCAACCAGCATATTAATATTGATAAATCAACCTTATAAGTTCGGACTTTGTATTATCTTCACCAATTAGCTCAATCACAAGGTAACCTACAATGGTTACCAAGACTTATTCACCAGAGTATGGAAGAACTCGAAAGTGACAGACTTAATAAAGGAAATCAACTAAGAAAGGAAATCAACCACCGGAGAGAGAACTTGATACGTCTCCCATGAGAGGTCAGCGAGTAACTGAGTGAGGTCAACCCCCACAGCCCAAACATTGAGTGTGATGACGTTGACTCACAGTGGTACGGCAGACACAGGCTGGTAAACCAGTGAGCCGATAGTTAGCCAAACATTTTCCCTTGTGGAGAGTCAAGCACAACTCTCAAACATAAAATATAAAGGTTGCATCCTTCCTAAGACACAGCTAAATCAAATAATAGTATAAAGTAAGATATTTTCATTTTAGCTAATAACGGAACTATCTCCAATATACAATTATGATAATAAAATATACCTAATATTAAAAATACAAAATGTTTAAATAAACAGATTAGTTAGGGGTTCACAACAGTGTGTGTGTGACAGAGAGAGAGAGAGTGAGAGTGACCATACACTGAGCGTTTGCGTAATAAATACTAATAATCCTCGTTAAATAGCACGTAAAAAATTTCAGTCTTCTTGAGACCCTCATCAGGCACTGTTAAATTATTTGCACAGAAATCTGGTATATATGCGACCAGGTTAGGCGCACCCTTGCATATATGCTGTAGAGGGTATACTGGCCCACGCCAAGCATGTCCCACTAAAATCAAGTCCAACATCTATTTAAAATTAACCAAGGAATTCCTTTTCAGCAAGTTAACGTACCTGCAACTCTATTGTTGGACAGGTATTTCACATTTTATCATATCCCAATGATTATAGTTTGAATTAGTAAAATCTATAATGGACGCGTTATCTAGCATGACATTTACGAAGGCCATGGACTCTTTATGATGGTCAATTGCTTTATTTAACGGTTTGTCAGATTTCAGATGTGTTTCCAAAAGAGGTTCGACTTTTTCATTAATAGTATTGAAATTAGGAACCCTGCTAATTATCAGAATTCCCTACTCTGCCTCTGCTGTGTGTCGCTGCATCCTCTCAATACTTTACCGTCACTGAAATTATCTCTAATTCTCTGTATTTAGGTGTCGAAATACAGCATTATTGTTATTCTCTCTTTTGGGTGATTCAGAAGAGAAGTTCAAAGGTTGGAAAACCAATTTGAGAGGGTATATATAAGAAGGAAACTAAAAGTATACTTAGGAAAGGGTAAGGTGATGGAAGTAACAAGAAAAATATAGACTGCGTAGCAAATTGGAGGGAAGGAGTAGGCAAGAAGTGAAAGAGGGAGTGGACTGTGAGAGATGAGGTGAACCATGGAATTGATGGATGGATAAAGGAGGGGTGCTACACTGAGGCGTCTGTGGAGACCAGGAAATTTATCCATGGAAGCAAAAGGGAAAATGCACTAGAGAATAGTGGTATCAACACTGTTACATCGATGTGAAGTATGTGTGTGAATGTTGCAACGAAGAGGCTTGCGACACTTGAGATGTGTTTGAGGACTGTTTGGTGTGAATATTATACAGTGAATTCGGAGCCTGTAGATTAGAAGGAATTATGGAGCTTAAAAAGTATTATTAAGAGGGATGAAGAAGGATTGTTGAGGTGGTTTCGACATTTATAGAGGATCAAGAAAAATAAGACGACTAGGAGGGCGCATATATCAGGGGTGGAGGTAAAGGAGGTTTACAGTGTTAGGTGTTTGTACATCCAACAGGTTTTTGTGAGCATTCTTAATAGAACTGACAATTTAACAGCCACGCAGTAGAATGACAGTCTGAAAGTTCCTTTAATATACAATAACATTGAAAGTTTGAAGCCAGTATGAAGAGGCATTCTCAATAGCACTAAAATTTGAATCTCAGTTTGCTTTAGTAAAGTCGGCAAACTGGAATATAAACAGCCACAACAAATCCGAGGCTTTAACTACAATACACCTGTGTTCAGAGCTTGAAGTAGATCAGAAAAAGAATTTTCCAGTTATATTTGAACTGAAGCTTATAATTTGTGAAACTCTAAGCCTGGTAAGAATATAACCAGTTCATTGAGTATTATGTAGTAGTGCTCTAAGTTTGAAGCCGATCAGTATAATCATTCTCCAGTCATCGCACGGAACCCAGTAAATCCCAAAACTTTAATAATGCCAAGAAATTTGTTTCCTTCGCAAACAATTGCATTGAATTTTTTTCTGTTTTCTAGCAACATTACTGAAAAGTTTTGAAACCATTCTAAAGAGGTTTTAATAGATTATCACAAAAGATAAATGCAAATTTGCTCCTACAAAAACTAATAGAGGAGGTTTTGTGTGCGAGGGGCTTGGACTTCCAGCAAGAGTGCGTGAGCATGTTATATACGTTTGAGTGGAGACAAATGGTTTTTATGACTTTACGTTCTGTTGGAGTGTGAGCAAAGTAACTATGAAGAGATTCAGTGAAATCGGCAAGCTGGACTTGAGTCCTGGAGGTGGGAAATACAGTGCCTGCACTAAGGAGGAGGGATATTGATGTTGCAGTTTTTTAACTGTAGTGTAGGCAAGCCTCTGACAAGACATTGATGAAGTGAATGATGATAAAAGTGTTTCTTCTTTTTGTGGTCACCCTGCCTCGGTGAGAAACGGCCGTTGTGTTAATAAAAATATATAAAAATAACAGACTAGTAACAGTCCAAACCTCCCTCAATACAAGACACATTACCTTTCAAAATTTGAAGCCTAACAGAAGAGGCGATACTAATGTTACACTTAGGTCTATAAAACTGACACAACCTAACAATCCCATCCCTCCTGTAGGAACTATACACCGGCGTTTAAAAATATACAAACCGAGCAATATAGGCGTTTTCCTTTTATCGCTACAGAAAACTTGGAGAAAGAATATAAATATCCTTCAGTCATAAAAGATTTATATTTTCTGGGGATGACTAAATATCACGTAAGATTTGATAAAGGAACACTTTTCACTACCCTAAGATGAACTTAAACAACACTGAAGCGACACTGATGTTTACTCCCCGCATTGCGGGGAGTAAACATCAGCTACACACGCCAAGCCACTGTGAGGGACGACGAATATGACGCAATATTTCCTGAACACAACACCTCCCACTATTGTGTGGGACACCACTTTAAGCATGGCAGGCATCACACTTTGTCAGGCTAGAAAATGCTTTTAGAAACAACAAAAGAAGACCCACCATTCCATTATCTTAGAAGATCCCGCAGCGTGCCTATGTAGTATCTTAGTATCGTCAATGCTGCGGCTCTGATGATATGTGGCTCTGTTGTCTGTTGGTGTGTGGGGTTCTGATAGTGTGCTTGGAAGGGGGTTCTGGTGGTGTTGATGTCTCTGATAGTGTATTTGTTGTTCTGGTGGTGTTGATGTCTCTGATAGTGTATTTGTTGTTCTGGTGGTGTTGCTGACTCTGATAGTGTATGTTTGTGAGAAAGTGGCACTGCACCTGTCTGATGGTGTATGTGACAGTGGCATTGATGGTGTGTTCAGTACTGGCACTGCTGATATGTGTGGTAGATACTTTGCTGATGTTTGTGGCCCTCATATTGTACACTTCTGTTTTGCAAGGATGAGGGACTGATTACCTCATTTGCCTTCGTGTTCATTTCAATCTATTCACAAAAAGCCACATGTTGGGGAAACGTTATCGAATAAGTTACCCAGGTGTTACATTCCTGTCTAATTGTTATCTCTGTTTCAACAAAATTTATTATAATTTATCTTTTAGCTAATTATTTTCCAATTTGGTTATTATAAGTCACTTTAGGTCCGGCTCCTCATTATCCATCACTTGTCATTTTTACTTCTTGTTGCCAGCCATGATAGACTTCTTGAAATAAAATAATATAGAATGCTCTGTGTTAATTAGGTCCTTTGTCATTGAAGTGAGGCTCAATTCTTACCTAAATATGCTTAAATATTTGTGGTTACAGGGGTCGACTTTCAAATCCTGGCCCTGCCTCTCTACTGGCTGCTACTGGGTGTCCTCTCGCCAGGGTACTTGAGCTCTATTATACCTATTCTTAAAGCTGTGCCTCTCAGTATTTCGTACGTCATAATCATGTCGCTCCTGGTTTTTCTGTCTTACGTCATCAAGTTCAGCTCATTTAACTTCTCATTCCTCCTTTACCTTAGCACCGCGACTAGTCTTGTTCCTAACCGTTGCACTTTTTTTTCAGCATAAATGCTTTATTAGATGTGGGTTCTGTACTGGCGCTTCATACTCCAGAAATGGTCTGACCTGAAGTATAAAATGTAGCGAATGACTCTGTCCTGGTTCTAGAAAGATTCCCTTAAATTTTCCAGTCTCGAGTTTGCTTCAAAGTTCTGTTGATCTTTGGAATTATATTAGCCCTGAGGTTCTTCTCTTTCAGGAAGGTTTGTATTCTTTCTCCTGACCTTGTAATCTGTTTCTGGTCGTCTGTGCTCTTACCCCCCAATGGAAATAAGTCACTCTGTCTGACTTTTTTGGGTTATTCTAGGTTCTTTACACATATGCTGCTATGTATGATAATCTATGTAACTGTATTTGTGTTAACTTGAATAAACTTACTTTCCATAGTTATAACTTAGGTTTCATTTGCTTAAATCCTAATAGTCACTTGTCAGACCAGTACAGCAGCTTGTCCGAATCCGATTGGGGTGTTTCTTATGTCATCTACGAACAGGGACACCTCAAGCTCCATTTCTTTTGTTGTGTAGTTTACGTACTCAAAAGTATTGGTCCCAGTACCGACCCGTATGGGATGCCCCTTTCCCCCTCCTCTCCCAGATAATATCTCGTTGTTTCCTTCCAGTTATTTAATCTTACATATGTTGCTTTCCTGTTATTACTGTATGCAGTTAAAAAAATGCAATAGAGTTTATATAACTATATTATTAATATTTTTGTTATTAATATTATTAATATTTTTGTTATTATTATTATTAATATTTTTGTTATTAATATTATTAATATTTTTGTTATTAATATTATTAATAATATTATATTATTATCATTATTATTCACAAATAACCCGGACATAGGAGAAAGAAACTTATTTCGACACTTCGGTCTGACCAGGACTATTAACTTGTCGCACTGTGTGATTAGTGTGACTAGTTAATAGTCCAAGTCGGACCGAAACGTCGTCATAAGTTAGTGTTGTTGTTGTTGTTGGTGTTTTTCTGCTGCTTCTGCTTCTTCATTATAAACTTAAGCGCTAAATTCGTAAGCTTCACATAATGCTGCGGTGAGAGAGATGTGAAAGTAGAAATGTGCGTAGGTCAAGAACGTGCGAGAGGTAGAGGTGTGTGAAGTTAGGGGTTAGTACATAAAACTCTTAGTGTGTTAGGATTTACTATCACTAAAATCCTACTTATGGTTTTTGAACCCGGTTCTTTTCGTGTGTTCCACTTCTCTTCTGATAAGCTTCACTGTAAACCTGGTGTTCATTGTGTGAATTGTATGTCATCGACACTGGTTTATGGTTTAATGTTATGTGTGTTCCCTTTTCATAAAAAAAAATGGTACTACTATGTCAGCTGTTTTCCATTTCGTAAGCAGCTGGACTGTCTCAAGACACCGCGGCCGGTAGTTCACACAGTTCTCCTCTCAGAACTCAAGGAGAGATGCCTGGACTCACGAAATCGTAATGACACGATTGCAAACAAACCATACCACAGGCGGGGTTAGAACCCGCGATCAGAGAGTCATAAAACTCCAGACCGATGCGTTAGCCACTGGCTAGCCCAGTAGCTAGCGCGTCGGTCTGGAGTTTTATGACTCTGATCGCGGGTTCTAACCCTGCCCGTGGTATGTTTTTTTTTTTTTTTTTTAGAGACGTCTGCCCCCATAACCTGCAGGATATCAAGTATAAGTGTTATAACCACTTGGGAAGGAGGACTTTCGTCACCATGGGATAAAAATGAGAACACTAATTTCCTAATAAAGCCTTAAAGAAACCGCAAATACATAGTAAATTACAATCTAAATTCTGTTTCTTTTTATTTTTAAAAGAAACGTATTAAATACCAAATAAAAAGACTAATTCAATTGTAATTTAATGATACGAAAGAGTATGGTAGATTGAACATTTTAATAAAATTAATAGAAAAGATATTACGTCAACACTTTAGCTTCGAGCCAATGAGTTCCGGCATGGAACACATGAGTGTATGTACCCGGCTATATTCCCGGGTACATACAATAACTTGCTTTGATTAGAAAGCAATCAAATCAACATTATACTGAAGACGTCCGTTGCATGGGGAAGAAACTTTCCCAAAGGCGAGAAGAGAGATGTCACTGTGTAATGATAGGGAGAAGTGTTCTTGGGAGGCTAAAGAATATGCCGCGATTTCCGAAATTATGGGACCATCACTCCTGAACTGTCTTTCCATATATTATACAGACGTTAGATTAAACGATTCTCTTTCAAGATGAAGCAGAAACGTCGAGAGAACGATGTTTCTGCCAAACACACACACACCGCTGCTTGCTGAAGTTATGACTCGTATAATCGTAATAACAAGACTGCAATCGTGTTATTGCGTTTCCGTGAGTCTTACTAGCGGCTTTGAGGGGACTAAAAATAGAGTTCGCCACAGTCACCCTGGTATGGGATTTATCTGTAAAAAAACTGAATTTGTGGTCACAGTGAGGCCCATGCTAACTTCCCTATTTAATCCTCCTCGTGGCCTGGTGGCAAAAGCTCTCGCTTCACACGGTGAGGGTTCGGGTTCGATTCCCTGCGAAGGGGTGGAAACATCGGACGTGTTTCCTTACACCGGTTGTCTACGTTCACCCATCAGTAAAATGGGTACCTGGGTGTTAGTGGACTGGTGTGGGTCGCATCCTGGGAGAAAACTGACCTAATTTGCCCGAAATGCTCTGCATAACAAGGGGCTTTCTATATAGTAGTATGTCACTGATGTCAGCTATGGTCTGTATACCTCGTACATGTACTTGTAGTAAATAAAGATTATATTATATATTATATTTATAGACGTATACCTAGTTGGATGAATCTTGTTTAAGCCAGCTGGTAGAGTGGTTAACGTACTGACCTGTGGATTTTAGGACTCCCTTACCAAGGGTTCAAGCCCCACCCGTTCCGTGATGTCTATTCCTGTTATAACTAATGGCACCCAGTATACTGTAATTTAATGAGCTATGTCAAAAACAAATTAAAGTCCTTAACTGTAGGTATAATGTATGGGTCATCATCGATGACTGTCCATGACCTTCCTCAGTTGTGTTGTCTAAAAGAAAAATCCTACATTTGTGGTAAAATTATAATTTTTTGTTGGTTCTCGCAAACGGAAAAGTTTGTTAATTAGCAAATAAGCTAGTCGGTAATTAGCTTTGATGTATACCTGGTAGAGACCAGTACCACCCAATAGCTAATTGCTAGGTAGTCAGGGATTAGCAATAAGCTAGTAAATAAAAGGATGGTGGCTTTAAGCTAGCTTCGGTTCGCTATCATCTCCTTACCAGTTAAAATTCAGCTACAAGTAAAATCATCCATGACAGGGCAGCAAGTAGGATGATTGTGCAAGAATTATTATACTATTTATGCACGTTGAAATGTAACATGAATTCTACTGTATGTTATGTATAATTTCTGGACCATTTTTGACCCATTTTTGACCTGTACACAAGTGTACAGCTAAGTTAAAGATTAACCTTAGAATTGCTAAGATACGACATATTTTCCAATCCTCGTATCTGTGTTCTGTTTTGGAATGTTGATAGCTAATATCAACTTACACGAGGCGCATTTAGTCAACCAGCTCAAGTCAGTGTTTAAAATTTTGTGTAATGATACATAGTCAAACTTGTGGGAAATCGTCAGCTTTGCACTGACTAGGTCACTATAATCTTTGTGAAATCAAGGTATTTCGGTTTTCAGGAACCACGTCTTCGAATTCAAAAATACTAAAGTTTATTTTCAAGAGTGACACTATGGTCAGACAAAAGCATGAACAAATTCTTGACTATTAAAAAAACAATGATAACCTGTTATACAGTCTGGGAGATGCATAAGAAAAGCTCTTTCTGCAAATGACTTTCCCTCAAGAGTACGAGGTTCAGTCACTCTAAAGAGTCCGCAGGAATACTTAGAAACATTCCTGAGAGTGCTGTAAAAGATACAAGCATATTAGCAAGAGTTTTAGTTTCATTAATATATTTAGGTGTTAATAGCCCGAGTTTAAATTAAATTCTTGCCTTATTAGGGAGTCAACATTGCTTATACAAGTTAGGACTAGTGGTAACTCCAGGAGGTTTAGCAGAGCCAGACTGAGGTTGGGACAAATTGAAAGAATATTCCGACAAGCTGACCCCAGTTTAGTGGAGTCAGTCTGGGGTTAAGAGAAACAGCAGGGATGATCCCATAAGCTGAAACTTGAAAATAATATTGAATAAAGTAGTAAAATACTTCACCTGCTAATGAACTATTAATTGCTACCGCAACATGTTCCAGTCAGTGGCAGTGAAAAGGTAAAAATGAAGTGAAGTAGCAGGAAGAAAACAAATGGAATTGGACCAGAGCAAGGAAGCTCCCAGGATGGTTTTGATAGAGTAGGGTGACCCGAAATAAAGAAGAAGCACTTTCACTAATCCACCGCCGTCTTGTTAGAGGCGCACCTATACTACTGTTCAGAACTGGAAATAATCAAACCCCCTCCTTCAGAGTTAAGACACTGCACTTGCCACCTCAAGAACTTAAGTCCGGGTAACTGGTTTTCTTGAATCCCTTCTTTTTAATGTTACTTAGCCCATACTCCAACAGCACGTCAAGTCATACAACTCACTACTCCTATCTTACACGATCACGAATGCTTGCTGGATGTTTATCCCCTCCGCATTTCCTCCACTACAGATATTTACGCCCTCCAAGTCATCCTATTTTCTACAGTCCTCCCGAAATGTCTGAACCATCTCAACAACCCCTTTTGAGCTCTATGAATAATACTTTTAGTAATCTCCAAGCAACGAATTCCCTGTATAATATATCAGTCAATGCCCTCATACAAGACATCTTCACTGCTTGCAGTCTCCTCCTCGCCACATCATAACCCATGCTTTACACCCATTTATATGTCGTGCCGAATAGATAAAATTGGTCATTTAGCAAGAACTCGTTTAAAATTAAGCCGTTTCCAAAATTTTCTCTTATACGTTTAAAGATATATTTTTTTCATCTATGTTAATGCAAAAAATATTAATTTTGTACCAAAAGAACCTTAGAAAACTTACCTAACCTTATTATAACAAGCGCAATTTTATTTAGCCTTATCCAACTAAATACATTTTATATAAAATTACAATAATTTTTCAATAAACAAACACAATGAACCTAGAAATAAGGCGAAAGACAAATCAAAGGTTATTAAAATTCATGGCAGTTTTGGTTTAAGTATATCCTTTGTTCTGTTAGAACCACGTCTGTCTTAATCCCACAGTACATTGACTGTGGATCGTGATCATTGTACAAGATTTACCAATAATGAAGTGAAGCATAAATCGAAAAAAATAATTTGGGAA